>PVKA01002430.1:0-125150 GCA_004027165.1 Ctenomys sociabilis | reverse complement strand
GCTTTTCTCCTTGACTTCTCATTGTCCAATCCTCAAGTTCTCACTTTCCTTTTAATTCTGTTATGCCTTTCTATTTATATTTCTTTTTTTGAATTCTTATACTAGGGAGACTATATGATATTTACACTCGTGGGTCTGGTCTATTTTGCTTATATCTTCAAGTGGCATCCACTTAAACATGAAGGCTTCAAGTTTATCATTCTTTAGAGCTGAGTAATACTCCATTGTATAAAGATACCACATCTTTTTCAACCATTCCTCATGTGATGGACATCTTGGTTGTTACCAAGATTTAGCTATCACAAATTGTGCTGCTTTAAACATAAGTATACGTATATCACTATGAGATGTCATTTTCAGTTCCTCTGGGAAAATTCCCAGTAGGGGGATAGCTGGCATGAATGGGATTTCCAGTCCTAGTTTTTTAAGGAGTCTCCACACTGATTTCCATAATGGTTGCACCAGTGTACATTCCTACCAGCAGTGGAGAAGGGTTCCCTTTTCCCCACATCCCTTTTTTCATCTTGATCACCTACACTTTTTACTAGTTGGAAGAGATTCAGTGAATATCATGGTTCAGAAATACTGAGAAATAAGTAAAATGCAAGGTACATTCATGTTTGGTAATGAATGCTTTGGTAACGCAGCATGAGCAGAAAAATGTACATGCACTTATTCACACCTTTTGATGTCCGAAATACCCCCCTGGAAATACTATACAACCACAGGCACTCACCAGGTGGGCGCTGCTACAACTAACTACCAATTTCCAAAACAAATTCTACACTGAATGCTTTGTAACATGGCAGGTACCACTGATCAATTACAGTATTGTTTATAAAACTGAAAGTACAGGGCATGATGATGGCATAGAAGACTTAATTTTCCTTTCTTAATTGATGTTCCACAAGTACTATTCCCATGCCACAGATATATTTTAAGGGTTTGAATTTTTTTTTCAAATTCTAAAATAACTCACCTGATAAAAATTTCTAAGTACTTTTTCTTGTGAAACAGTAAAAAACAAAAAGACAAAGAGGAGCTGTTTGTTAGCAATGAAATTCAAGCCATAAAACATTTTAGTGAAACAGATTTTAAGATAATTTCATAATAAAGAAACAAGCTATTATTTCATAATAAAATTCATTTACATACCAGCACAGAATATCCCTGGGACTTCACTCCTAAATATTACAGTCCGAACTTTCTTATCAGATTTTAAAGCATCCACAGTTTTTGATAACTAAACCAAAAAGAAAAAAAAAATCATTTTCAGACTGATTTCAACATTAGATCTTAATATCAGAAGTAAACATTTTAATCTTTATACTCACCGTTTTTATAAGATTTTTACTGAGTGAATTTTTCCCATAAGCTCTGTTTATTCCAAGCACCACAATTCCTAGTTGAGAGAGGCAAAACAACACAGATGAGTTAAGAGTGGCATTCTAAGAACAAAGGCTAACATGGGACTTAACAAATTCGCTATCTCAAAGTTCCCTGCAAGCACTCTATCCTTATTTTCACACTTAACTTCCTTCTCAAGATAAGAATTTCTTTAAAGCACAGTAGTGACATAAATTATATCATTAAGTCAGAATACCTGGGAGAAGGCCACACATATTGGGAAAAATCTAACATCACAGGGTACTACTTAATATAGGCCTTCATTGTTCTCAGGTCCACAGTATAAAGGACTAATCACTGACAAAACTTGCCCCACACTAGGACCCCCTGCACTGTTTCCTGCTAGGATGCCAGCTGTCACACCTCATCTGCTTTCTCTTCTACTGTTACTACACAGTTCTCAGCACTCTCATCTCAGGCTTCTCTTCCTGACTTCCTTCCCACATTTAACCTGAGGGCACCTCCAGGCAGAGGATGTACAAGCAATATAAACTCAACCTATTGAAAACGAAGTTTGTTATCTCCCACTAAACTAGGGCCCTCTCCTACATCCCCTAATTGTATCAGAGAGCATCATTCCAATCGAAGGAGTCAGATCAATTTCTAAACACAAACCTACATGTACAATATACTACTTCTTAAAGTCTTTAACTATTTATTTTAAAGTACCTGATTTCAAAAACCTTAAGTAGATATTTAAAGTTCTGTACAATCTATAATTCTTGTCTCCTGAGTAAGCACAATTTTCACAATATAACTGAAATCATTTGCCCAGGCTGAGAATGGTCCTTATATGTAAAGGGTTAAATAGAAGACTATAAAATGTATCTGTCCAGTTTCCTGGATGGTATTTTACATAACATATAAAGATGAGTTCAGCTCACAACAGAATAGATCTTCAAGAATCCCAAGTGACCTCAGTGTGCAGAACAGCACAAGAGAACTTCTACCCAGGACTGGCTTTGCACGACCTTGGATACATCCCAACAGCCACCACTAACTGAGCATGTTAATACACATCAGGCACTATTACTTCAAAACCTTACATGTATTAGTTTATGTAATTCCCACAGCCCAAGAGACAGGCACTATTCCTATCATGAGTTAACAGGAAAAGACCCTGAGACTTAAAGTTAGTAAGTGGCAATAAAGTCTACATAAAATAACTTTGCCACACCTCTCAATTTGTTTCCTCATGAAGAAAATTAAGTAGTTACTGCACACATAACTTGGGGCATATGGGGACTATAGTTTTTTTATTTGAAGATAATACCACAAGTGGATAGGGGAGAAGCTCAAGGTATATGCTATAGTTCAGCCAGAAGACAAAAGGTTTCACTGAGCTGGCAATAATTAGAGATAGAGAAGTGAAAGGATTTAACAATTATCCCAGAAGCAAAAATTAAAATGTGTTAGTGATCACTGGCTTGAGACTGACTATACTGAAGGAGGTGTGAATATCTACCAGTTTTAGCTTCAGCAACTGGACAAATGGAGATGACATCCACTGAGAAAGAACCATTAAAAAACACCAAGGTAAAGGGAGAGAGGAGTTAAGCTCAAGAGTTTAAAACAAATTCAAAGTGCCTTTGAGGTATTCAAGCTCACACCAACTCTAAGAGTGGAAATTACGAATGTAAGCTCTAAGGCCTGACGTGTAGAACTAAAATCCCAGTCAGACATTTCCTAATTATATGATCTTAGGAGAATTACTTAAAAGAGTTTCTGATCCTTTACTTCTTACTCTGTTAAAATAATAGCAAAGCCAAAACTAACAGAACATTGCAAGGATCAAATCATATCATACATATAAAACTTAAAACACAAGTACTTAATTATTATTCCTTCTAGCATGAGCTTTTATTTGCAGTAAATACTATTTTACTATAAATTATCTTCCTGTTTTTCATTACTATATCTTGGGAGATATTTTTAAAATTAGTGTGGGCAAGCAGCTTATAATCTATATATTTCACATCAAGACAATAGAAGCCTTCTAAGAATCATCAAACATTCAATATCATAAATCTCTGACATTACATAGGAAAAATGCCATTTATATAAAGTTCCATCAATTTTCTGAAATAGTTAAGTTTAATGATCATAATTTATTTTATGAATTAGCTGTTCTTATCTTACTATTTACCTATTAAAATTTTCCTTCTAAAACATGAAATACACTTCGGAATTTAAGCATATTTTTATGGACCTGATTCTTTTTTCTTATAGGTTTTTTCTCACAGTCCTTTCACATATTTGGAAGCTACATGTAGCTCTTATGTACTATTTTATTTCTAATCATGAACTGTTAGCAGTCTTACAAGTGGCCTCTTCAGTTTTCTAGACGATGAGCCTCATCGTCTAGAAATACTGGCAGTTAACATTTTTCTACTACAATGTTGATTTTTTTAAATCCCATTTGCTCCTATTACCATTTTATTTTAGCTAGAATTGTAAATCAAATATTGACTATCAGCAAAGATGTTTATTATTTTCAAAATATCTTTAATACACTTCTATCTCACAATTTGGTTAAACATATTTCTGTGTTCAAACCTACATTTTAAAAAGGTCACTAAAACCATAGTATAAAGAATGGCTCAAAACAGCTCAGTTGATTAAAATGTCTGCAAGCAGGTGCAGGAGCCAGGGGTTCCATCCCCAGGGCCTGACTTGCTGACCTTGCCCCCAGGGTACACAGACACAATTGAGCCTGGGCGTGGTGGCGTGCACCTATAATCCCAGCTCTTGGGAGGCTGTAAACAGGTGGATCAGTAGAGTCTGGTGAAACCCGAAACAACCTGTAGACCCTTCCCTAAAATACAAAAAAAAAAAAAAAAAAAAAAGCTCAGATGGAAGAAGAGCATACCAAAGAAAACACAGATTAATATCTCTTAGTATACAGATGCAAAAATCCTCAATGGAACACAGGTTGAGTATCCCTTATCTGAAACATTTGAAACCAGAACAGATCTGAGATTTTGAAATACTGCTATATATACAATGATACATCTTAAAGATGGACCTAATTCTAAACACAAAATTCATTTGTGTCATATTATCAGGTAACAGAAATATGCACTGACTGCTTTAAAATTTATTACCATAAAGGACACACTACTATTTAACTCCCTCAAAAGCCTCCCCATTTCTTCCAGTACACCCCTCATTCTTGGCAATTCTTAAGCAGTTCTGGAAGTCCTCTAAGTTGTAAGTGTCTTTAGGAGATGTGGCAAAAATACAGTTAATACTGCAGCTGCCTGTCATCCAATGGAAAGATGGGCTTGTAAAATTCATTACACTATGCCCTCCAGCCACCTTATTTAACAGATTTGGCAGTGTGACTTGTGGCCCTTCTGCAAAATAAAAATAATGATGAAAGACAAACATTTAGAATCAGTTCAGGATATTAAACCAGTCACAACAGTGCAACTAAAGATACAAATAATGGCTTCCAGAGATGCTTCAGACAGTGGGAAAATGATGGGATAAGTATGTGCAGAGCAAGGGGAAGTACTTTGAGTAGGATTAATGCCCTGTGTCTTTTAATAAATTTTTAATTTAAATATCTTTGGCACATCTCTGCATCCATATGCACAGCCCAAATGCAATTTATACAATTCTTAGTGGGCCTACATTCTGACTGCCACCTACCCCATAAGATAATGTATGAAATTTTCCATTTGTATTATCATGCCCAAAGTTTCAGATTCTGAAACATCTAAAAGCCAAATTAATACAGGGAGAAAAACTGATCTCAGGTGGGTGACCTCCAAATGATATAGGGAACCTCCAAATGACATAGGGAAAAATGATCTCCCAACCTGACCTGGAAGACTTCGTGTTTTCTAAAACTGAAGAATGAATTTTAGGAACAAACAGAGGTTATGAGCAGAATATATTTATTGAGGGAAAGAAAGCTCCTGTCCAAGAAAGGGACAGGAGGGGGGCCTGAGCGGGTAGCTTCCAGGAAGCTGTCTCTTCCAGGGACTTTTATAGTGTAAAATCACGCAGGACTAAAGTGGAGAGAATGGGAACTAGCTTAGGACAAGAGGTGGGACAAAACTATGGTCAACCAATGGGATTACAAGCACCATTGCTCAGGTAAAATTGATTAGGCCCAGGACCAAAAGGGGTAGCAAGTCACGTAGCAAGTGGGAATGAATGTAAAACAGGACCTTATGTGGTATCCTTCAGAAAATGATTCTTCCTGACTAATGAGCAATCCTAGATGCCAACCTTTAGGAAGGTTAGCATTTGTTTGATCTTTAAGTCTAACAGCAGGAGCATTTGTCCCTCCCACAGTTGTAGGGTGTTTTGGTCTTTATTATCTCCTTGGAGTGCCTCACTCTGTCTGACTGCCTATAATATTTCTATCTAACTCGCTGCCTGCAATGAAATTTCAGACTTCAGTTTATACCATAAAACCAAATTCAACAGCATATTAAGAGTTTTGTACACCATAAGTGAATGGGATTCACTCCAGGAACGTAAAAGGACTTCAACATGTAAAACATCACACTGATAGAAAAAAGAAACATGTCCTAAACTCCTACGATCATTTGAAAGAACAACATTCAATAGTAGTTGATGATGTAAAAAATAACACATGCAACACACTAGTAAAAGATGGGAATTTTAAATAAAAGGCATTTATAAGAAACTCAACATTCATATCATACTCATTGAGGAAAGGCTGAAGGTCTTCCCCTGAAGGTAAAGGAAAAATTTCACCAGTGCAATTCAACTTGGTACCACAAGTTCTGGCCAAGAACACAAGCAACGAGAGAGAGAGGCATCTGGATTCGAAAAAAGCAAAACTGTACCCACAAACAAAGCACATAATCCTATGTAGAGAAAACCCCAGAAAACCCATAAAAAATTATAGCACTAATAAATGAATTCAGCAAAGTCTGCACAACAATTATATAGTAACACACCAAAAAATTAAATTAGGAAACTAATTCAGTAAGAGGAATTCTAGACAGGGATATAGCTCAGTGGCCTAAGCATCTGCCTGGCAAGCACAAGGTCCTGAGTTTAATACCCAATACTCCCCCACAAAAAAAAGGAATTCTACTTTGCAGTCCAGCACGTATGAATCTGTTAATGAAAACTGTGCATGGAGGCGCACACCTGCAATCCCAGAGCTGGGGAAGCTGAGGATCACTACAAGTTCAAGCTTCGAAGCGAGACCATGTACCAAATAAATAAATAAACAAAAAATGATTTTTAAAGAAAAGAATCTGTTAATGGTCACTCAATCCTAAAAAGTAAAACACTAAGCAAACCGGGAAAAAAAAAATTTGTTTTTTTTCTTAGTTCTATCCGACAAGAACTAATAGAACTAACTAGCGTCCCTAAAACTAGAGAAACATAAGAAAACAAAAAATCCTGGCTTCCCTGAGCAGAAATCCACAGGTATAAACCTCCACGGAGAGCAGCACTGAGGTAGGGAAACTCCATAGGCAGCACATTGGAGTTTCACAAGAAAGGGTTCAAGGTCATTGGCTAAATGTAGAGTCTCTGAGCTTCAAGATGTCACAACACAAACTGCCAACACTAGACAACAAAGAGGAAGACTGAAAAAACAAAAAAATGAACAAATACAAGAATGAGGGGACAATTACAAAACATAAGACATACAATGAGAATTCCAGGAGGAAAAGAAACAATAAATGAATGTGAAATAACAATGGTTGATATTTCCTGCAAATTAATGTCAGACATTAACCCACAGACCCAGGAAAGATGAGGAAAAAAAAAAAAAATCAAGAAAAAAATGAACACCAGCAATACCAAACCTGGGCACATAATTTTCAAGCTACAGAACAGCAAAGATAAATAAAAATCCTGAAAAAACAAACATATCCTGACCTAAAGAGGATAAAGTTAATAATAACAAAAATATCATCAACAATAATAAGAGCTATATTCATCTATTGAAGCAGTCCCTATCATTTCACGATTTCACAGCTATCCGCTGCCCTGGAAACACACCATGTACCTTACTCACTGATAACAGGGTGGACAAACCTGTGCTGCCAGTCTCATGGAAGTATAACATAAGCAAGTACAGTACAAATGTCTTGATAAACCTAACTGTAATGGGTCAACTCACATTTTACACTGGAAATGTAAATCTTGTGCTTTCTGTTGGGTAAAAATGTATACTCACCATTGTTCTAAGTTGTTTAGTGAACTAGTGGCTGTTTCTTGCTGTTTGCTAAAATAAAATTCCTACCTCACTAATTCCTGTAAACAAAGTTAGCTTACAGAGATGACTTCAAAAGGAAACTAAACTGGCTTTAACTTCTTGTAACCTCAGGCTATGCAAGGCTGCAGGCAAGTACCCAGGAGCAAGACAACCAAAAACTAAAACAAAGCCCCAGGAAATTTAGTTTTTGTAGTGATTACAATGACCCTGAAAACATTATCTTGTGTTCAGACAATGAATTTGTTTACCAAACTGAATGTGATTCCATGTTGTTAAAGCCCCCCTGCTTCCTGGACTAGCTGCCTTTTGGTCTTCTGCTGGAGAGCACACTGGGGGTGCTGAACTCAGTAATAAATGGCTCTTTTAAATTCCAATCTGGCTTCTGATCTGCTTCCTGTTCTGAGTGACCCACAACAGTAACAACTATACTACTGGTTTATACGCTTACTCTCTTCTTTAACATGGGTGCACTATTTACAAAAATAATTTACTATGAAAGAGTACATGCCGTGTTATACCAGCAGCACCCACATCTGCTGTCTTTACCATCTCCCAAGCACATCATTTTCTTGAGCTTGATATAAATTAACTGTTCAGCTCACCGTGGGCCCAGAGGCAAAAGGCAGTGCCCCCTAAATATGTGGCAGGCTATGCTGTACAGATTTGTGACAGTACACGCTATATAGTGCCCCCAGGACAAAACTGCCCAAGGCTGTTCTCAGATTGTGCATCCCTATGATTAAGTAACAAATCATCGAACCAGAATTCTCAATACTACAATGTTATCCTTCAAAAATGGATGAATAAACCCTTTTTTAATACAAAAAAGAAAATTTGAAGAAATACGTTGCCAGCAGACTTGTAACAAAAACTTATTTTTCTTTTTCTTAATTGATCTAAGGAAACAGTTTGATCAAAATAGTAACACTGGGGAGGGATTGCTCCTGGGATATACCAAGTTCTAGGCTTGATCCCCAACATAGAATAACAACAACAACAACAAAAAAAAGCAACAAGTCATTCAGTTACATGTGTTGGGTACAAGTAAAATAGAGAAATAGGTACTAAATAAAGGTTGGGATGCACCTGGGTGATAGAGCACTTTCCTTGCACAGATATGGCATTTGTTCAGTTCAATGTCATGCACAACAAAATTAAAACACACACACACACAAAACAAAAACAAATACAGATGGCTGATGTTCATAAAAGACTGAATGTCTTCACAACACATACAGAAATTAACTGGACCTCTGGGAAGACAGTGGAGTGGTGAGCAACAGCAAATCAGCTACTCTGTGATTTGGAGTTAAGAGTCCAGATGCTGAAAACATGGGGAAGAGAAGGAGAGAGGTGGATCCCTGGAACCCAGCAAGGATTTAAAGTGGGAATTATGCAAAGAAAGGGCGGAGAGAGGGACCTCAATGCAGAAGAGGGAAGTAGCAAACAACTCTCTGAATCCCAGCTTGCAGCATGAGAGAGGAGGCTCAAACATAGAGATCACCACTGACCCTAGACACCTCTACAAAGAAATGCAACAGAAAGGAGCAATGAACGATGGGGCCTCATGAATATTCCAGTTCAGACATTCTCAGGAGAGGCCAATTGGCCAGCTGCCATTTTGGAAAAGACCTAGAAGAACCTGGGATTCAGAACAGCTATGGATTTGCTCCATCTATTGGCTCCCAATATGAGGGTGAGGTGCAGCTGTGGGAAACAGCCAGAGCCAAGGAGTAAGACCAGAGTGTTTTGGACTAAAAAACTCAAGTCCCAGCCTCACAGCCAAAACTCAGAGTCAGCATGAACTTAGTGCAATTCAAAGTGCAGGACTATGAGGAAGATCCACCATCCCAACATAATTCTACTGCAGCCCTGCTGGGGTCAATCAGCATGGATCTGGGCTCTGTCGGCCCTCTTGTCTACCAGTACAACAGAGAAAGGCCATAAAGTGGACATTTTTTTCTCCCTTTCTCTGTCTTTTTTCTTGTTTATTCTGATTTTTATATGAGTGTGAACACTTTTTCCAGTTTTTTGTTGTTTTGCCCTGCTCTTTTTTTCACTTTCTTCTTTCTTTCCCTCCTGTTTTTCTCTATTTCTCTATTTTTCTACTTATACCTTTTAAATTTTCTCCTCTAAGGGTAAAATCACATTATTGTGGGAAAATGTGCTATATACAGCTTTCTAGTTTGTTTCACATTTTGTTGTATTACTAGAAATCTTGTACATACAGTAAAAGGTGGCAAATAAATAATCACCAGTCTGTCATATTCTAAGCTGTGCTTGATGCTACTGCTATTACAGACTGTACAGAGTTAGCCAAGGTTACAGAGTAATACTTGTCAGTTTTTCTTCCTTGTATGCCAAAACCAAGACTGCCTGAGGGCCATAAACAATACTATAGACCAGGGCCAAAGAGCCAAGGGCTGAGCCAAATAGACAGCAACTTCCCAATAATATGAAGTAGAATCTAACAGATTCAGGGGCCGAGGAGATAGCTCAATAGAACAAGTGCTTCCCTGGCAAGGGCAAGGGCCTGAATTCAATCTCTGGTTCTGAAAAAAAAACAAAAAAAAAAAGAGAATCTAACAGATTCCAAAGCCAAAAGCCAGCTATAGCTAGAAAACATCTCCAAAAGATAGTTGTTCCCTAAGAAACTCTCAATACCAGCAACAAAGCTACCTCCCATAACCAAGTTATAAGCATCAATACAAAAAGTTAACCAAAAAATTAAAGGAAAGAAAATTGAAAATGAGAACATATGGAAGCAAGGTGCAACCCGACTTCCATATTGAGTAAGGCAAATCCAGGGGGACAGTGAGGTTGAATAACTCCAAAGCCACCAACCTGGGCACTCCAGAATGCTAACAGCAGATGTAACAAGGAAGATGAACAAGGCACTAGGAAAAAAAAAATCAAGGCCAGCCAGAGAGCTCAGCATACTAAAGTGCTTGCTTGGGCAGAGCACAGTGGTCCCAAATAGCTCAGCAGACTAAAGTACCTGCTTAGGCAGAGTGCAGTGGCAGGGTTTGATATCTAGCATGCTGTGCCAGGCCCCCAGGGCACGTTGAGATGGCAATTGAGACTGGGCCTGGTGGCATGCACCCGTAATCCAGCACTTCCAAGTGATGAAAAACAGAAAGGATCGCTATGAGTCCAATCTACGTAGTGAGACCCTGAAGACCCTGTATTAAATCATAAAAAATAGAATAAAGAAGAAATTTGATGGTTTCTACAATTAAACAGTAATGCCATCATAACATACCAGAATTTAATAAAAGGAGTCCTACAAGGGAAATTTATAGCAATGAATTTATACATCATAGAGTGAGCTCAAATAAACAACCTAATACTGTATCTCACATTTCTAGAAAGAAGAAGTGTCCATTATTTTATGTCTATGAAATAGTTGGCAGACAGATTAATGGTTTCCAGAGGCTAGGAGAGAAAGGAATGGAAGAAGAGGAATGAAGAGGTTTATTCTGGGAATTTCGTAGAGGGTACAAAAGTGTTCTGGAATTAGATAATGGTAGTGATTGGACAATAGAATGGATGAACAACAACAAAAACTAAATTATAAACTTACAAAGCTTCAAATGGTAAATCTAGTGTTATGTGAATTTCACATTAATTTACAAAACAAGATGAGAGAAGCATACTTGAAGAGAGCAAGAGGCATCACAGAGGTCTGTAAGAGGGAGGACATCATGAGGTAGTGGTGGTGACAGAAGCAGGCTGATTCCAGAGATACAGCAAAAGCAGCATCAACATAGGAGTTATCAATGATACAAGATTGTGGTTTATAGTCATTTTACAGATAAGGCATTTAGCAGCTATGAGGACAATCCTACTATCATCAAATTTCATGGCATAAGGGGACAGTATACCTGAATGTCAGATTGTTTCCTCATTTTTGGGAAGTTTTCTGCTATTACTTCTGCTCATATTCTTTTTATATCATTTGTATCGACTCCATCCTTCTCATGATGCCTACCAGTCTCACATTGTTCATCTTTGCATCGTCTTGCAAGTGATGAATAATTTTTTCATGCATCTTGGTTGTTTTTACAAGATCCTTTTTACCTTTTCACTAGCTGCACCAGCGTCTTCAAGATCTGAAACTCTGTCTTCACTTTCACTCATTTGGTTTTGCAGGCTTGTGGTTGAGATTTTAAGTTCTTCTATATCTCTCTGACTCTGCTTCATGCGATCTATTTTTTTCCTGTATTGCTCATTCAAGGAATCTGTCATATTTCTAATCTCTATTTTTTTATCAGTGTCTTCTTTAGAAGCAGTTAATATTTTACTGCAGCTTTTTTCAGATTGAGTTTCCTCCCTATGTTTCTGTATTTGATTCTTCAGATGCTATGAATTCAGAGATTTATTCTTTTTATTTCAGAAATTAATTCTGCTCTGAGTTCCTCTATTCCTTTCTGCTGTTGTTTCTTTACTTCCGACACTAATGATTCATACATTTCAGCTGAGCTAGTGTCCTCTGCACTTGTTCTGGGTAGGCTTGAGGCCTGGGATTGCATTTTGCCCTTTCTCTTCGTCATTTTGTATAGCACTGACCTCTGACCTTTGGTATAAAGCTTTGGTGCAGTTATAACCTTAGCACCTACAGAAATTTGGGTGCTGCTCTATTAAGTTTGAGTTTATCCAGTTATGCCTGGCTTGGGTCTAGCTGTTGCACAGGGGAGCACAGAAGCTCTCCCACGCACTAGCCAGGTCTGGGCTTGGGGTGGAGCTGGGGAGTCTCGAGAGTGTCGCAGAACTTCTCACTCACTGGGCAGGTTTGGGGATGGGGGGCTCTGGATGGGTGGAGGAGTCTCGAGGGTGTGGTAGAAGGTCTCTCTCACGAGGCATGCCTGAGATGTGGTCGAGAGAGGTCTTGTGGGCCCAGGGAAACTGGAAGCTCTCCCACACATTCGCTGGGCCTGGGCTGGGCTGGATGATGGGTGCAGGGCGGGCTGTGCTGGCTCTGAAGGGGCAGGGGAGGTCTGCAGAATGCAGGGAAAGGTCTCTCTTGTGCAGCTGGCCTGGGCTTTGTCTGGCGAGTACAGGACAGAGCAGAAGCTCTCCCACACACTCACGGGGCCTGGGGATGGGCGGATCTGGCAAGGTGATGCTACAAATGCCAGAAACTAGAAACCAAAGACAAGACTAGGAGAGCAAATTTTCTCTCATATCAAGAGAAGGCCAAAGAGATATTATCTATAAAAATAATGCAGATAATACAAATTGGGAAGACAGTGAATGTAGGGAGCAGCTGAAGCTGAAGACTGACCACACATGCAAAGAGCAACTGACTCAAGCCATGAGACCAAGCTGTACCAATCTAGAGAACACCAGGCACCCAAGGCAATCCAGCAATGGGCTGTTGGGGAAAAGGGTGTCACATGACATCAACCTGCCAAATATATAAATAAACATGCTATGGTGGATTAATAGTTTCCTTTCCTCCCATCTGGAGGGAAGGATCCACCTGATCCCAGATTTCTGTATCTTGTCTTCCTTCAGTTCTTCATCTTCTCGCCACCCTTCCTGATCCTCACCCTGGGGAAGTTGGAGAGCCACACAGACTGTGTAAAGTACATAAAATTGTTTACAGAAAGAACTCAAGAGATGCTCATGTCATTAATTTTGAAGAAAGAGCCTAAAAAGGAAGGCATGGCATGTTTCTTTAACATTATTTTTTGGAGGAATTTTTTTTTTTTTTTTTTGGCAGAACCAGGAATTGAACTCAGATCCTTGAGCTTGCCAGGGAAGTGCTTATTCTACTGAGCCATCTCCCCAGCCCCTCTAATATTATTTTTGTAATTCCACCATAAGGCCAAATAATACTTTTATTTCTAAAATTTTACAAGATTTAATAACCAACATTACTAACAAATTAGTTAGTAAACTAGCCAGTGAAAAATGCTGGCAAAAGGAACACTTTTAGAAGACATATATAACTCAAATTATTGAAAAAAACCACAAAAGTAGTAATAACCCACACAAAAAACAAACTGACATGATCTGAGCTCCTTCACACAAATACAATGAGCTAAGCACAAGTATTGTGGCAAACCTATTGCAGCCCACTGTAAGAAAAATCTAAACAGTAGCCCAGAAAATCCAAAAGAACCAAATAAAAAGCAGCACTAACAAAAAGCATTATTTAAAAGGACATGAAATTAAGTTAGTTGTACTGGTGTATACCTGCAATCCCAGGAAGCTATGGTAGAACTGTTACAAGTTTCAGGCCAGTCTGGGTACAGTGAGTTCAAGACCAGCCTGAACTATAGAGCAGGACCATCTCAAATAAATAAACAAACAAAAACACATGAAATTAGGGCTGGTGAGATAGCTCTGGCAGACTAAGTGTCTGCTTAGGCAAGTGCAGGGGGTGGGGTTCCATCTTTGGCACTACATGCCATGCTGGCCCCACCCCTGGGCACGCTGAGCTGGTGAGGGAGTTTGGGCATGGTGGCACATGCCTGTAATCCCAGTGCTGGGGAGGCTGAAAACAGGAGAATAACTATAAGTGTGAGCTGCATAAGGAAACCCAAATACATATTTTTTAAAGACATGAAATTAACATATCCAGAAAAAGTAACTTGATAGAAGAGTGTGAGTGAAGAAAGAGTTATATGGAGAAAACATCTCATTTTTGTTAACAGTAAGAAAGGAAGGAAGGAGGCAGACTGCATAGCAGGATAGCAAACACACACTCAGCAAGAACTCTGCAAATCCTATTGGGGGGCATGTCTTTAAACTACAACACACCTGTAATCCCAGCACTTGGAAGCCTGAAGCAGGAGAATCACCATCAGTTCTTGCCCAACCTGGGCTACATCAGTGAGTCCAAGGTCAGCCTGGAATATACCAAGGCCTTGGCTCAAGAAACAAATAAAAAGACCAAAATAACTTAAATATTTATCTAATTTATAAACTCAACACAATCTTAATTCTGAAACTACAGGTGCTAATGTTGATATGGAAAAATAATGTAGGAAGAGTACCCTCCCAAAACAAGAAAGTAAAGGTAAAGGAAGGAAGAACCAGCCCTATCATTTACTAAAATGCAACTTTGTATCTTAATTAACATAACATTGTAAGTAAAATATATAGAAAGTGATAGTAAAACAATAAAATGTATGGAAATTTGGTTAAATTTATATTAAAAGTAGCTTTTCAAATCAGTGGAAAAAAGATGAAAAAATATTGGTAAGAAGACCTAGTGCCCATTTGAAAAAAGGTAAAGGGGTGCTAGGTTATACAGCCAACTAAGATCATTCCCCCAGCAACTCCAATTTGGTAAATTTCTGCCACCCTTCTTCTCTAAACGCCAAGTTTTCCTCTCCCTACTACCAAGCATCCCTTAGGCACCATGAATTCTTTATGTGACACCTATGATCCTCTAGCATCATGATGCCTCTGAATGTTCCAATTAGCCTCTCAGAGTCCGGGAAGACAGCTCAGTGGAATAAGCACTTCCCTGGCAAATGCAAGAGCTTGAGTTCAATCCCTGGTTCTGCCAAAAATAAGAAAGAAAGAAATACCTGGAGGAAGAGGGGTTGCAGCTGTTCCCCAGACACCCACGACTATGTTTTCATTATGTACCAATTACCCTCTCAGAGGCCACTGCCATACCCTTTAAATATTACTGTCAGTACCTAAGCATCTGCTTATTTATGAACTCAAGAAGATTTTCTAGGTTCCTGTTATATTTTTCTAGTTTCTGACATATAACCAGCCACTTCTTTCAATAGCACTGGTTTATTTTAGTTAGAAATTTAGAAACCATGGTCCAGGTATTAAATATCTTCTACTATTATAGTAGTATCATGGCTTTTAGATTATTTCAATGCACAGAACTAGGAGATGTGTTGATACAATGTGCTTATGGTTTTTAGGGCTACTTGAAATCATAAATGTATCCTTCTAGCTCTAATTCAAGTATACTAACAGGTTTCACTGACACTTTGTGTTCTTCATTCCATACTTGTACCTTTCCTTTCCACTATAATAAAAAATCTCACTCCCAAAAACAGTATTTTTCATTTGTTCTGTCCTGCAGTAAAGACAAAATATATTAAGAAATATAACTATCTCTGCTAACAAGTTACTATATAAAATTCAAGATTCTTTTATTTTTAATTCCTAAAATTTAAGCCTAAAGGGTAACAATTCTTTACAAAAATACAACTATGTATAAGTGATTCTAGTTACAGAAGGAAAATGAATAGCAATGTTACAGAGGACAGGAGGAGAAAACTGAGATTTATATTAGGTGTAAATGTATATTATAAACTCTTAAGGCAATCACTAAAAAAAAAAAAAAAAAAAAGCATTATAACTGACAAGCTAAAACAAAAAAAGCAAAGAAAATTATATAAAATGCTTAATCAGAACCACAGGAAGGAGATTTGGTTCAGTGGTAGGATGCTTGCCTAGCAAGCTGGAAGCCCTGGGTTCAGTACTCGGCACAAAAAACAAAAAGTAAACCTCCCCTAGAACCACAGGAAGCAGTAAGGCAGACAGACAGACAGACAGACAGACAGACACACACACACACACACAGAAAGAAAAAGAATGCCTAAACAAAAGAATAAATGCACAAACAAGGACAATAAAGACTGGAAAAATAACGTAGGCACCTGCCTACCATGCCCCAGGGTCGAATCTTCAGTATGGCCCAAAGCAGGTACAACAACAGGCATAACAGTGCACATACCTGCAGACTCAGCATCTGGGAAGCTAAGTCAGCACAGGGTTGCAAATTCAAACCCAGCTTGAGCTACACATATAGTTTAAAAGCTTCTAGCACAAAGAATAAAATCTAAATGGTTTCACCAATGAAGTCCTCAAACATACCAACAAAACAGCATCATTTCTCTATAAGAACCTCCAGAAAATAAAAGCAGAACATGCTAGCTTATCTCATTCTAAAAATCAGATATTTAAGATCAATATTTTTAATAGACATGGATATAAAAATTCTCAAAATATAAGGGGTAGGGAAATAGCTCAGCAGTCTAAGCGACTGCCTCGCAAACAAAAGGACCCAGGTTCGATGGTGGGTACCACATTCTGTGCCAGGCCTGGAATCCCTGGCATGCTGTGTGGCCACTGAAACCAGGTGTGGTGGTGCATGCCTGTAATCCAAGCACTGGGGAGGTTGAGACAGAAGGATCGCTATGAGTCAGAGCTGCACAGTGAGACATACATACATGACATTTTTAATTTTAAAAAGTATCAAAATATAAGCAAATAAAACCCAACCACATGCAAAACAAATTTACACCACAAGCAAGTGGGGTGTACTCCAAGTGTGCAAGTACAGGTCAATATTTGAAAATCATTTATAATTCATAACGTCAACAAGTAAAAATCTTGATTACTCCAACACTCAGAAAAATATCTGACAACATTCAACATAAGAACACTCAGCAAACTACAAATTTAAGGAAGCATCCTCAATAGATAAAGCATATCTACAAATCAAAAAAATTCTAACATCACAATGAATGGTTAAATCTGAATGCTCCTTCTGCTTCCACTATTTTGGGCATTGCTCCAGGCATGTAAACTGCAAGAAAAAGAACTACAATATACTCATGCTGAAAAGGAAGGAATAAAATTATCTTACTTGCAAAATGAAAGCAGTAATAAATCCACATAGCACTATTAGAACAAAAAAAGTTCATCAAAATTGTACAAGATGTACTGTACAAAAATCAACTGTATTTTTATACAATGAAATTAAGAAAAATTCCATTCACAATAGATTGAAAAGAATAAAAGACTTAAGAATGGCTTCACTGGAGTAGACAAACCATTGAGAAAGTAGGTAAACTCTTTTCAGAACTGGGGAGGGTGTGAATGGAGAGACATGGCACACAGAGTAAAGCAACGGTACACTGTGAAGTCTTCAGATTATGGTAGATGAACTGTATCTCAGAGTAGAAAATATGGACATACATCTCAATATCTACCTTTTCTAACATGTAAATCATAATCATAAAATATATAAAATATATTTTAGAATATGAAAGAAGACCTAACACAAACTGCTGTAGCAGTCCACTGGAATAGCACGGGAAAGACTGGCAAAGAAAAAGAACCTGGAAAGGTCTCCCAGACACTTGGAAAGATGGGATCGTGTCCTCAATGTGCTGCAGGAGGAGGCGGAGATGAAGAATGACTCTGCACCGTGCCTTTGCATGCTGTTTCTGCTAGAAGGTTTTCAAACATTATCTTTGAAACAGCTCACAATTACAGCAGCAGTTCAACGTGCTAGGGGAAGGCAGGCTGGCAGAGGGTCACTCCAGAAGGGCACACACACAAAAAAAAAAGAGCAGGAAATGGCAGAGCCTTGGCTCAGTGGCAGAAAAATGGACTTGTGAGGCCTAATGGTTGGGAAGGTTTTGCAGGTAGTGGAGATCCATTACTGGTTTTTAACTGAGCAAGCAATGATTCTTAGGTCAAAGAGACAATCCCAGTACTAATGCAAGGAATACCCTGGGAAAGATAATGACTGGAGGCCAAGAAACCTATGAAAAAGGTGAGAAGAGATCTCTCCAAGGTATGACCAGGACTCCTGCTCTAAAATGGTATAGGACAAGCAGTCATGAAAAAAATTACCACCTAAGAAACAAGGCCACACAACTGCCTACCCTCTGTAACCACCCCAATGTGGAACTGCCACAGCAGAAGCATTTGCACTCTCGTGTCCATCTGCTCCCATCCACCCACAGGGCTGCAGGTCTATTTGGGAGCATCTCTATCCCAGGAGAGCTCCTGTATTTCCCACAGGATGCTGAAAAGACCAAATTTTGCATTTGCCTCTATGAGAAACAAAAGCACAGGGAGATTCCCACCCCTGTAACACCTGAGACTTCCGTATTTTTCTTCACACTACTAATTGTCTGTTAAGTGGTAAAACAAAGCAAAGTAACAGTAACCAGGCCTGCCTAGTCACTGTTGTCAATCCTTAAAGTAGGCTATGTTAATTTCCTGGATTTAAGAAAACCATCCTAATAGCTAATGGTGACATTCCAGATAAGCTAAAGTATTTGAAATTACTACCTTCTATGGTTTTTTTTTTTTTTTTTTTTTTTTGGTTCGCTGAGATCTTAACTTTTCCACACATTTCGTACAAATTAACTGTTGATTTGCATTCATTGAAATACATAATGCGGTACATACGACTAGCTATCCTTACAAGCCCTCTGCACCTAACACACAGTTGGTAGGTACATGTAACCCAACTAAAATCCAGCACGCTAAGCGCACTCAGGACTATGGTACTATGGCTTCAGGACCCGATACCTCCCAGCTGAGTTTCTTACTGTTCTGCAGACCACACCATAACCACACCTGCCTTAAGAGTATGTACCAAATTCACATATTCACATATCCATCACTTTGACCATTCCTTTCTTTCTGACTGGAATAAACACCAAGAAATAAAATAACTACATACTGTTGAGCATCCACTATGGGCTAGAAGCTCAGCAGGCACAGTAACAGTTTCATCAGATCTTCACACAACCTTGTAACACTGGCATTATTTTTCCTATTTTAGACGTGAGACAGCTAAAATGCAGAGAACTTTGTCCAGAACTGCTCCCTATCCACTGGTTGAACACTGCCTTGGAACCCCTCTCACCCAACAAATCGTCCGTGTACTGAAGCTCTCTATTCCTGCCAAGCCCTTAAAGTTAGCATCTCCAGGTCTTCTTCACTGTACTTCCATGTGCTTCTTAATCTTGACGTACTCGTTTTTCACTTTTGCCTAACGGAGTACAAGTGACCCCTAAGTGCTTGCCTAAATTAAGTGCCTACCTGGTCCTCTGGCCTAACCTGAACAACGCGCTACTCCATCCTTTGCGACCCCTTCAGCTCTTCCCAGCTCAACGCACCACAGAAACCTCGCTCACCCTCCGTCACCGCCTTGCACCTCCGCCCGTCCAGCCCTGGCACCTGCCTCCCGCAATGCTGGCAACCCAAGGGCAAGATCATCCTCATCCACGCTCCGCCCCTGGGTTAAGAATCACTTCACTGAAGTGAAACGAAACTAACTTCCTAAGATAAAACCGACATGGGAAAAACGGCTTCCCCGGCCAGGCCTCAGAAGGGCATCCCCGCAGCTGCTCCGCACGCCCGCGGCTGAGGCCCGCGCTGCCAGACGCGACCTTGAGGCGCGGCTCAGGGCAGCTCCGCGCGGCCCGGATGCCAGCCGGGGTGCAGCCCGAGACCGACCGCCGCGCCCGCCGCTCACCGCGGTTCTCCTCCTCCAGCTGCCGCACCCGCAGCTCGTCCTCGCCCTTCACTTCAGAGCTGTAGCCCCTCCGCGGGACGGGACCCCCGGCCGTAGGCGTCCAGGCCCGGGCCCACACTGCCGGGCCCACTCGCTGGCCACCCCACGAGCTGGTCAGCCTCCAGCCGTGCCCGAGGCGAGAGCAACCGGCGGCCACCCAGCGAGCGCGGCCGGCCTGCACGCTGCCTAGAGTGCATGGGACCGCCACCGCCATGTTATCTGTTTACAATGTGGGCCCAATTGCTGCTCCGCCCCCGCCCGATTCCAAAGCGCACGCGCACGCAGCCCGCCCGGCTCCCGGCACGCCTCCTGGCTCCGCCTCTGGCGCCCGGCACGCCCTCCTGGCCCCGCCCCTGGCGCCCGGCACGCCTCCTGGCCTGGTCCTCGCCGTCTCGCCACGCCCAGGCGGCGAACTGCGACTGTCAGCCGGAAAGGGAGAAAGTGGTTCCTCAAACTGTAGTGGTGCAGCTATAGTATTCCAAACCACCCACAATGGCCAGCATGAACTTTTTGGGCCAAGCCTTAGGGTCATTTTGTTAAGCAAGCTGCGATAGTGACCTAACACGTTGTGCTTAGGTTCTGTTGCAAAATGTGGCCGCCTAATGTGGGGCACTGACTGATCCTGAGTCCCAGTTCCCTTAAACTTGCCTGGTAGACCTCAGCTACATACCCTGCCTGGCACTCAGGAGCGGGTTTGGGGACAGTAGGGGAGGATAAAAGCCTTGCAGCCTGCAGGTGGTCCTTCCTGGAGAAACCGTCTGGAAAAGGGCCAGCGTTTCAGCAAGGGGTGTCCAAACCCTGAACACCAATTCTGAGAAATTCCCATCCTATGTCAGTTCTCAGATCTCCAAGAAGGCACACTAGGGAAAACACGCGGTTTTGTGCATATTCCTACTGCCACACACATTCTGCAGTTGTTGCTTCATGCCTTGCATCCACCTGCTCAGCTTTTAGTCAAAGAAGGAAGAGCCAAGAGAATTCTCTATTGCCTCTGCAGTAGGAATAAGGCTGACAGCAGCTTTTATTGTCTCTTTTGTGCCATGGGAGAAACTCTTCTAGAAGGTTAGGCCGAGAAAAAATTGCTTCTTTGTTCTCTCTGCTCTTTTCTGATCCCGTTTGCTGTTACTGCTAGGCATTGAAGTTTTATTGTTATGGTTTCTTTCTAATTTGGTTTTGAGCTCTCTCCCTTGAGGCGGAGGACAAGCCCGGAAGTGACTGGCAAATCAGTCAGCAGAGGAGGGAGATAAAGAACTTGGGAGAGGACTGATGGCTCTAAAGTCTTTATTGGGGTTCAGGGAATTACCTAGAAAGTTTCCCATGAGTAATTCTAAGTGGTAGGTTGAGAGCTAGTACGCAACTTTTGTGGAGTCCCCTGATGACCGCCTGCTGTTCCTATTATGTGGGATCATGGAAAGAATGCAATAGATTGTGTCTAGCTGTCACCAGAAGCTAGTTTTATAAAACTGTTATGGCTTATACTGAGATGTCCCAGAAATGCTGAATCTAGAGTGTGAATATGGATTAAGCGTGTGTGTGTGTGTGTGTGTGTGTGTGTGTGTGTGCTATTAAATTAGTCCACTGATTGGCTTAGCATAGTTCTGGATGTGGATAATGAGAAGGCCCACTTTGGGTGTGGATAAAACGAACCAATAGGCTTATAGCCTGGATGAGCTAAAAGAGAAAAGAAGGCTCACTGCATTTGTCTACCCTGCCAAGGACTATTTCTCCTCAGCCATGCTCTTCTGCCTTGTAGCCCTGTCTTGGAGCCAGCTAACTATGGACCAAAACTTCTACAAACTGTGAGCCAAGTAAATCTTTCATCCTTCAATGTCAGGTATTTTGTCACAGCAATGAGGAAGTAGTTAAGATAAAGACATCTGGATCCACTGCAGTGATGCCCTGTTAGGAAGTAAAGAACTATAGATTGTGTCAAGAGTGACTGAGCCCTGCTTCTGGCTTAAAAAAGTTGAAATGAACATATTCTAGATGGATGCCAAGGCAACATAAAATCATAAGAATTTTCTATACTAGAAACAAAAAAATGGCTTCCAACTCCAATTCTGTTGCCTCAGTCACCCAAGTAGGTGGAATTGCAGAGCATGCGCTGTCAAGCCCAGTGGAGACTCAAATTTTAATTTACAGCTCAACCATTGCAGTTTCTTAGCTCTTTCATTACAGCATTGTCCACTTGTGTTGGTCCCTAATTACATTTGATACTATAACATTGGCTCAGCAATGAATTGTGAACTTAAAGGAGATGTAGGAAACACTTGCCATAGCTATCTAAAATAAAAGAGCATTCTGCTGGACCTGGTGTTACATGCATGATACAGTTCCAGAGGAGGGAGGATCACAAGTTCAAGTGCTACCTGGCCAACTCACTGAGACCCTGTCCAAAAATAAAAAATGCAAAAGACTGAGAATGTAGCTTAACTATTACTTACATTGTGTTATCTATTGGCTCTGGGATTCAATCTCCAGCAATACAAAAATATAAAATAGCCATAGAAAATATTTTTTAAGAAAAGTATTCATAAATTGCTTGGATTAGAAAAAAGTTACAATGACTTCCTAGAACCTGGTGGAAAAAATACAACATAGCAACACTATCCTAACACTTGTGACTTTACCCTTATTTGGAGCAGTCATGTTGATATTCCAGGTCTGTTGCTGTCTCAGTTACTTTTCTTGTTGCTGAGACTAAACACCCAAGAACTAAAGTTGAAGGAGAAAAGGTTTATTTTGGCTCATAGTTTATGGAGGTTTCAGTCCACAGTTGTCTAGTTCCAAGACAATGTGGCATAACAGGGGGACACTGCAGAGGAAGAATAGTCCTCAGCAAAACAGGCATGAAGCAGCCAGCAGCAGCAGTGAGTGTGCTTTCCTTCTGTCCCTCTCTATTCCATCCAGGTTATGATCGGTACCACCCACACCCAAGGTGGGGTTTTCATTGTCCACATTTGGAAGTATGCTAAACTAATCAGTGGACCAGTTCAGTACCGTATGCTCCTAATCCGCACTATCATATGCCCTCGATTCAGCCAGCTCCTACAAGCACATGAGGATTTGGGGGACACCTAGATACAGTACAATCCATAACAAGGTCAAAAAATGCTTTTCTTCTTTTGTTGCCAGGAATCAAACCCTGAACCTTGCACATATTAAGCATATACTCTTATCACTGAAATATACCCCAACAACAAAAGTTGTTTCTTAAAAGTCAATATAAGTAATAGATAACACAAAAACCTTTACAGCCTGTTAAGGCAGACAACAAGTTGAGAATTGTCAAATAGCAGAGATTTTTAAAATTATAAATTAAACAGACATGCTTTAGATCATGCATCATTTTGAGACACTAGAGAGTTATAGTTTATGATTCTAGTTCCTATTCTATGGAATAGCTAGTGTATCTATTATACTTCACACATTCTTTACCTTCAGTTCCTTCATTTATAAGATAAGGATAATTATGCCCACTCTATTGAGCTGATGGAATATGCATGTAACACAATTGGCACCCAGAAATGAATACACAATAGGTAGTATTAGCTATCCTGTGCCAACTTCCTTTTTAGCTTATTCTAATCATTCAGGCGTCTTGCATGTCATGTCCAGAAAGCTTTGAAGTTGGCATGATCATCCTGACTTTTATGCTGGAGGTTAAGTCAGTTACCAGAGCTGGCAGCGAGGAGGCTGTGGGGCTGGACTTCAAATCCCAGTGTGTCTGACCCAAAGCTGCAGTTCTTAATCACTCTTTTGCATAGCCTTGCAATAAATGTTAGGCACTCAACATAATTTAGTTCCCTCTAGTTCCTGTCTACTTTCAGCAAAAGATTATCAAGTATGAAACAGGAATAGCATGTAACTAATTGTTGAAAGGCAAACTGGGAAAGCTAAGGCATTCAGAGAATGGCACCAAGGAATCTTCTGACATAAATTTAAATTGTGACCATCTCCTTAAAGGATAGTGACCTTTGTCTCCATCCAGCTCTTAGGCAAGAGACCAACTGCTACCTTCATCTTTCCCTAATGTTAATTAATCTCATGATTAATCTTATGACTGAGACACAGTACCCACACCCACAAATTGAGAGGAAAGTTTTACTTGGTGCTGTTTGTAGAGGTTTCAGTCCACATTTGTGTGGCTCCAAGACACAGTGAGTGGTAGAAAAGCCTGATCAAGGAAAAGCAGTCCATGGCAGGGAAAGCCAAAAGTAACATCAAGGGAGGAGCCAGGAAAGAATATACATCTGTGTAGACAACAGCTCTGTGACTTACCTCTGCCAAGCAGACCCCACCTCCTAACATCAAGCCAGTCATCCCACCCCCACAGTCCAGTCACCTCCCTAAGGTCTTCTCTATCATGGTGTGTTACTCAAGTAGGCCTTCTAGATGCAAACCCTAACAGTAGTGCTGACAGTGAACTCCTGGGAATAGCTAACCCACACAGCAGTCACTGTGAACACGTGGAGCAGGAAAAGATGATGAGGGAAGTACGACGATTCCCCATTGTTCATTATTCAACTTCAGTTTCTGTGGTTTCAGTTACCCATAGTTAATTATAGCCTCACAGTGGTAAATGGTAAATCAGAGAAATATGTAATTCCTAAGTTTTATATTCAGGCTGTGTTGAGTAGCACAATGAAATCATGGGCTACTTCTCCAGGCCTCCATGGCTGCACTGTAGGCATCTCAGTGACCAGATCCACTGCCTGGAGCCCCAGGGCTTCTGTTCACATCACCCTTATTTCACTTAGGAATGCTCCCAATATAAGAGGACTAATTTGAATATACCAGAGAGAGGATCTGAAGTTTATTAAGAATGATTTCATGGCACTACAAGAGGAAAGAGTATACAGTATTTTGAGGAACAGAGCACATTCACATAACTTTTCTCTTAGAACATTATTCTAATTGTCTTATTTTATTATGTTATTGTTAATCTCTTATTGCACCTAATTTATGAGTTAAGCTTTACCATAGGTTTGTTTGTTTCAGAAAACAAATAGTTTACCTACTTTTGAGTTATCCATTGGATAACTATTTCCTATTTGCCTATCTGGATAAAGAAAGGCTACTACAGATTTTACTGATGGGAAAAAAAAAAAAAAAAACTAGAAAAGGCACACATCCCTTCTGTCCATGCTAGCAGTGGAGGAGGCCCCAAAATCTCACCTTTCCTTGGGCCACGCACACAGCTACAACTTGAATACTTTGTACAAGGGAGATTACAGACATTTGGGGACACACTGCCACAGAATTGTTACAATTTTACTTCTAAAATAAATGTTATATGAACCCTATGATAAAGCTGTACGGTTCTAAAATATGATAGGTTTCACATGACAGAAGAGCAAACGGAAGTCTGTCGGTTCACATGAGCCAGCCAGAAGCTAGCGTTAAGACTTCAGAATGCAAGGATGATGGGAAGGGTGAGCGGGTGCACTTTTTGTGCATGGAAGAATTGTGACTGTGTCAAATCTGTGAGGGTCTAAGCTGGCATTTTTAATGTAGATGTATTATGACATGGGAAACTACTTCAAAGCTGTATCCACCTAGATAATGGTCCAACGATGCTAGAAGAAATATGCATTATTGTTTTCAATAATGTGACATTTGTCCACCTAATTTTCTATAAAACTCTTTAAGTATTAATCAGACATTTTATACATTTGTAACTTAGTTTAAGGCACAAGAGAAATATGCAGTGCATTTCAAGAAGAGTGCACTTTTACACATGACTTAGTCCCAGAATGAAAATTGAAATAGCAACCTCTTAAATTTCTTCAGGTATCTTTTTAATACTTTGTTAATTGTTTTTTTTTTTCAAGTCTCCTCTAAGTCCCTAATATTAGAACCTATTTTTATAACATAAATATGGTGAGTGTTACCCACTACCCTTCTGACGCAAATGAGTGAGGTATACATATTTACACACACATACACACCAGTTTCACAGTACTTACTAGCTGGGATCCCCACAATCTAACTCAATTCTGACACTCTCAGACTACAGTTATAATCAGATACTATAGATTGAGAAGAGTAGTCCAAGAACACTGCCCAACTTCCATTCCCATAAGTCACCAGTCTTCTGTATTTCTGTACAAGATGGGCTCTTCTGACTCCCTTCTTGGATTCAATAAGTCACACTGGTATACAAAACTGAAGAAAACATATGTTAACACGTGCAGAGTAGTTACAAAAGATAGTGTGGTATGAGAGACACAGAAGAACAACCAGATGAAGAAAACCCAAATGTGAGGTCTGGAAGATTCCCAAGCTTCTGCCTCTGGAGTTCAGGTGCAAGTGGGCATGTTTGTACCCTGATGTAAAGGGCATCTTTCTCTACTCTCCTGGTGCCATTCCAACCATGTTCACCATTCTGCCAGTGCTACAGTAGAGGGTTTCATGGCAGTTCCATTACACAGGTATGATTGGTCACATGATAATTGGTTGCTCTGACGTTGGTAACAGAGCCCCATTTCCAGCTCCCTATGGACACAGGAAAGGGATGCACCATGCCTCTACTCTTTTGTTTAACTCCTCTAACACTGAGAACCTTTCTTCCAAGAGTCACCTTCTTGACACAAACTCAAGTTTATCAAAAGACCTGTGAATAATAAAAGATATCCTTCTTACCCCTTCACATGAAATTCCAAAGGTATTAGGAGCTCTGTGCCCACACTTGGGGAAGAAGAATATACATATATCTCAGTATCCCATAGAATGACAGTGACCCATGGTGGGCCCCTTCTCCACTTGTCTTCTTCCCACCTCATCTAGTTCACACTCGCCTCTACTCAGGATAATTTACACAATAATTTTCTGAGTTTTCCAAGGTATGTAAATCATGAACATTCAGGAGAAAACAAACCGAAGTAGGTGACCCTTTGGACACATCAGGTGTAAACTCCTTAGCTTCAGCTGTCTCTCAGGAGGCATACAGGCCCTCACTAATGACTTTTATGGCTAAGAAATGGCTTTTAAAAATGGATGGGGAGAATGAAGTACCAAGATCCTGGAGTGGTAAGCAGAAAAAAAAAAAAAAAAAAAAAAAGAAAGAGCCTCTGAGAGAATTGCCATCAAGACAAAAAGGAGGGAAATGGTTCCCCTGGACCAAAGCAGATCTAAAGTATGAATTGAACGAGTCAGTCAGATAGCTCAGCAGACTAAAGTACCTATGTAGGCAGGCTCTGTGACTAGGGTTCAATCCTTGGAGTACCGTGCCGGCCCAATCCCGTGCACGCTAAAACAGCGAATGAGAATGGGTGTGGTGGCACGCGCCTGTAATCACAGTGCTTGGGAGGCTGAAAATAGGAGACTCACTATGAGTCTGATCTGTGTAGTGAGACCCTGTAGACCCTGTACTAAAAATACATCCATGAAGAAGAAGGAGGTAGGAAAATAACAAAGTAGAAAGTATTATTGAATCTTTGATATAATTCAGATATAAAAACCAAGATACATAAACAGCTATGCTCTCTTAATTTACTGATAAGAGACATCTGCTATAATAATGTCTGTAAGTATAATATCATGGATGCACCTGGTACGATACCAAAACATGAAAACAGTTTGCAATGTATTAATTTATCAAATCCATCCTGTTAAGGTGTCTTAAAACTGTCTCATTGATATTTGTACTTCAATAAAATAAAAAATAAATAAATAAAAGATTATAAAAAAAAAAGAAGAAGGAGGGGGAGGAGGTAGCCAGCAGCACTTGCTCCCTGAGATGGAATTCACTGCAGGAGAGGAGCAGTTCACAGCTCTGGACACAGTGGTTTCTGACAACCTCAGAGACTTCAAACAGAGAGACACAGCGGTAGAAGGGATCAGTGGATGCGAAGGACTGTACTACCTGGAGGTGGGAGCTGAGAGCCCAGTTGTTCCACAAGAGAAAGCAATTGGTCAGAAACCGTCTTAGGGGGTGGATGAGCTCAGAAATTAGAGCAGCTACTGTCAAGATTTAGTGGATCCCAGCTAGATTAAGGCCCACAAAAAGTACCTTGATGCCTATAGGCACAATGAATGTTGACCTCCCAAGAAGGTACGGGCTCACTGAGATTGTCCATTACCACCCCAGAAGGCTGGCTTCTGGGGTAAATCAACACACATCTGGACTCTGTATCCACAGGTGGTCTACCAGTGATGGTAGTAATAAACCTGAAAGTGAATTTTGGTATTCTCTTACTGTCTTGAATGCTTTTTGTTGTGGTAGTGGTGGGTTGTTTTTGTTTTTTGTTTTTGTCCTTCATTCTTTGATTTTGTTTTTATATGAATGTGAGCATGGTGTCCAGCTTCTTTGTGGTTATGGTAATCGTTTCTTCTCTTTCTATCTTTTCCTTCTCTTTTTGTCTCCAGTCTTTACACCAGTTTCCCAAAGTTATCATGATACCCTTTGTCCTCCAGCCCTATGTCTAATCTCTGCCTCTTCTTCCACTTCTCTATATTTTCCCTAACACTTTGTAAGTTTTTATTGCAAGGATGAAATTAACCTAGCAAGGACTAATGTACTCCATATATTTTCTGGTTTGGTTTAGATTTTATAATGTAGCCACAAATCTTGTTCATATGGTTAAAGATGGCGAATTAATGATTAGCTCAGCTTGACCATTTCCAGGCTGTGTTTGGTGCTCTTGATGTTGCTGATGGTACTACTGTAGCCAAAGTAACATAATGGCTTTAAACAGCTATTCTTCCTGTTATTCCAAGAGTGAGATTGGCCAAAGGTCATAGAAAATACTATGGCAATGTGCCAAACATCATGGGCTGGACTAAGGAGGCAGAAACTTCTCAACCCCAAAAATTGAAGAAGTAGGATCTGGAAAGACTCAAAACCCCACGACCAGCTAGAACTGAATGATATCTAAGAAAAATAGTCATTTTCTAAGGGTTTCAATAGTAGCAATAAAGAAACCTACCATGCACAATTTATAAGCACCATCCAAGGAATTAAACTAAAACAAAAAGAAAATAGAGTGAAAGACACTTAGTTAGAAAGAAGCCCAGGCATTCAGTTTACCAAAGGTGAAACCAGGAGGCAATAAGGTGGGACAATCCAAAAGCCACCCAACTGGTCTCTCTGAAGCTGTAACAACAAAACAATTGAATAAGGCTCTAGAAAAAAAATTAAAATCAAAAATGATTTCTCCAAAAAAAAAAAAAAAAAAAAAAAAAAAAAAAAAAAAAAAAAGATTTCTCAGATAACTGCACAGATGGTGTTCACTATGAAAACTATGTTTACTGACTCTGGAGCAGATACTGGCAAAAAAAAAAATAAGGGAGCAGAAGAAAATTATAAAAGCCATGAATAGTCAATATAAGAATCCACAAGGCAGATTCAAGCAGATATCCAGTAGAATGAGAATTCCATTAAAAGTATCCACAGCTAAGTAAGCTAATGTGAGGACAAGATCTCAGGCACAGAAGATAGTCTTGGAATTAATTATTATGCAAAGAAAGATTTCTTCAAAATAGCAAGAGATCAGGATCAGTCAGATAGCTCAGTGCACCAAAGTGCCTGCTTAGGCAGAGAACAACATCCAGGATTCGATCTCTGGCATGCCCTGCCAGTCTCGCCCCAGGGTGCACTGAGATGGTGATTAAGACTGAGCATGGAGGTGCACCTGTAATGTCAGCCCATGGGAGGATGAAAACAAGGGAGTTTACAAGAATCCAATCTATACTGTGAGACACTGGAGACCCTGTACCAAATACATAAAAAAATTTTTTTTAAATAGAAAGAGATCATGAGAAATCAATCCAGCGACTCCTAGATGAAGCAGAAAAGGATAGCCTAAGATTGACTGGAGTCAATGAAAAAGCAGGAGATAGCACAAATGCTATAAAAACATTCATAGACATCATGAGAAGAAAATTTCACTGGCCAGGAAAAAGAATTTGACATACAGTTAAATGAGACATATGGAACTCCAATTAGTCAAGATCAAAAAAATCTATAGCCAGTAATATCATAGTTAAGATTTCAAATATTCAACATGAGACTAGAATCATACATGCTGTTAGGGAAAAGAAAAAAAATCACCCTTATGGGAAAGCCCATCAGAAACATTCCTGATTTCTCGGCACAAATGCTCAAGTCAAGAAGGATTTGAATGAAATCCTTCATTTCAAGCTCTAAAGGAAAATACCCTTCAACACAGGTTGATCCATGCTAAAAAGCTTTCTTCTAAAACTGATGGAAAAAATAAGGTATTTCCATGACAAAGAACATGTGAGGAAATTTATGACCATCAAACCAGACTCCAAAATGTTTTCAGGAATGTTCAATGAAGAGATAACAAGGACTGCAACTCCATGAACCCATCAAAAGGAATGTGCAGGCAAGGCAAACAATGAAATGAGGACAAGGAAATAGAGGGAAGTCAACAACAAAAATAATATGACAAGGATAAGTCAATATATATCCATTATAACCCTCAATGTAAATGGTCTCAATTCACCAATCAAAAGACATGGACTAGCAGAATGGATCAAGAAGCGAGATCCAACAATATGCTACATATAAGCAATACATTTAACTCAACAAGAAATTTCATACATTGAAATTTTAAGCATGGAAAATAACACTCTGTGCAACAGGAACCCAGAAAAAAGCAGCCATAGTTATTCTATCTGCAGACCAAATCAATTTCAACTTGAGGCTGACTGAGAAAGGAAAGATTAAAAATGTCAGTACATCCTTACAAAGGGAATAATGCAACAGGAAGAGAATAATCATAAATATGTATACAACAATTACCAATGCACCCAATATTTGGGATAAATATTAATGCACTTGAAAAATTAAATAAGCACTAATACAATTGTATTTAGGGATCACAGAAAAAATCATCTTAACAAAAATAATCAATAATGAATATTAGAACTTAACCAAACTTTTGAACAGACTTAGTAGATATCTACAGAATATTCCACCCCACAACATCAGAATAGACATTCTTCTCACTGCACACAGGAAATTTTCCAAAGGAGAACACATGCTAACTCATAGGACATGATTAAGTAAATGCAAAAAAAAAAAAAAAAAAAATTGAAATTATCCTGTGCATGTTACAAGACCATGGTGCAATGAAATCAGAACTAAACCACAAAAGAAACCACAAGAACTACATAAAGACATGGAAAGCAAATAGCACTCTCCTGAACACCCATCTGGGCCACAGGTGAAATTAAAGAAGAAATTAGACACTTTCTATAACTGATCGATGATAATGACAGTACAATATCCTGGAATTTATGGGACACAATGAAATAAGTCCTAGTAGGAAAATTTATAACAGTGAATATTAGGAAACAGGGCAAGTGCAAATAAACAGCTTAATGGTGAACCTCAAATTTTTATTTATTCATTTATTTATTTTTCTGTATTTTAGGGAAGGGACTATAGCGTGTTCAGGGTCTCACTACTAGATAAGACTCATAGTGATTCTCCTGTTTACAGCTTCCCAAGTGCTAGGATTACAGGTGCACACTACCACACCCAGTCTCAATCATCTTCCCTATGTGCCCTGGGAGCAGGGCCAGCAAAGCAGTTTTATTTATTTATTTATTGAATCTCAGACTTCAGGAAACAAAAGACTAGGTTAATCCAAAAGCTTATACAAGGGAGGACTCTGTAAGGATCAGAGCAAAACTTTGGAGACTAAGAAAAATATGCATAGAACAAGTGAATCCAAGAGTTGGTTCTTTGAAAGATTAAATGAAGTCAACAAAGCTTTAGGCAAACTTATAAAAAAGGAAAGAAAAGAAAAGACTCAAAGCCACCCAACTAGTAATGAAAAGTTTGAAATCACAGCAGACTCTGAAGAAACCCAGATTATTTATACTACTTTGAAAACTTGTATTCTAATAAGATGGAAAATGCAGAAGAAATGGGCAGATTCCTAGATACATATGAATTACCAAAGCTGAATCAAGAAGATGTAAAAATCCTAAATAAACCAATATTAACTAATGAAATCAAAGATGCAATTAAAAACCAATTAACAAAGAAAAGCCCAGGCCCTGACAGATTCACTGCTGAATTCTATGAGAAATTTATTTTTTTATATTTATTTTTTTGGTGGAACTGGGGATTGAACTCAGGGCCTTGCATTTGCCAGGGAAGCACTTATTCTACTGAGCCATCTCCCTGGCCCTCTATAAGAAATTTAGAGAATACTTAATACCAGTACTCTTCAGACTGTTTAATAAAGTGAAAGGGAAGCAAAACTACCAAAGTCATTCCTGGAAGTAAGTATTACCCTGATACCCAAACTATGGAAGAACCCAACTAAGAAAGAGAATGATAGGCCAATCTCTTTAATGAACATAGGTGCAAAAATAATCAGTAAGATACTGGCAAATGGAGTGCTGAAAATAAGCAAGAAGATTATACACCATGAATGAGTGGGAGATGCTTCAACATACATAGATCTAGAAATACAATACACACATTAACAAAGCCAAGGACAAAATACATATGCTCATCTCAATAGATGCAGAAAAAAGCTTTGGACAAAGTCCAGCACCTGTTCATGATAAAATTTCTACAGATAATTGGAATAGGTGGTGTTTATCTCAGTCTGATAAAAGCCATGTATGGCAAACCAGTAGCCAACATTCTAGGAAATAGACAAAAACTGAAAACTTTCTTTCTAAAATCAGGAACAAGACAAGGGTGACCACTGTTTCCACTCTTATTCCTAAAGGAAACTTTGCCCTGAGCAATTAAGAGAAAGAAAAGGAACAGTAAACAGAAAAAGAAGAATTTAAATTATCATTATTTGTAGATGACAGAATTCTCTATGTAGAAGACCCCAAAAACTGCATTAAGAAGTTTCTAGATTTAATAAGCAAATTCAGTAGTAGTGTAGCTGTATACAAAGTCAACACTCAAAGATCAATAGCCTTTCTGTATGTAAACAACAAACTTACTGTGAAATAAAACTAGGGAAACAATAGTTTTTGCACTAGCAACCCCCCAATATGAACTACCTCGGAATCAGTGTAATGAAGAATGTAAAATACCATAATTTTTGTGCTATACTTCATAATGAACCTATCTTGTAATTTGAGATCTAGAAATAAAGTCATTCTGATTAGTCATGAAATTCATGTCACCCACAGATAAGGTCAACTAGAATATTTATCTGGGTTATCTTGTCAACATAGAAATTAAGTTCAGAGTCCAACAAAGATTGTAACATTCTGTTCCTGCTAATAAAACCTGTCTATCAATATATTTTTAGTGCAGTCAGCTATTAGTGTAGTCATTCATTAATTTCCTCACATCATGGGGGAAAAAAGAAATGAAATGTATTACTCTTTAACAACAACAAAAAAACACCCATCCCCTATCATCCGTTACTGGTGATTTGATGACAAGTCTCTGATTAGGCATCATTAAAAGTGAACAACCCCTGTATGCTATTTGCAATATCCAATCTTGGGTAATCAGAGTTCTAAACATACAATTGTAAGTATGTGTGCTCAGCACACAAGGCACATGCTTAGGTAAGTGTAGGGACTGGAGTTCAATCTCTGGCACCACATGCCGCACGGTCAAGCTCCTAGGAGTGCTAAACTGGCCACGGAGACCAGGCATGGTGGTGCACACCTGTATTCCCAGCTTTGGGGAGGTGGAAAACAGGAGTCACTGTGAGTCTGAGCTGCCTTGTGAGATACTATACCAAATACATTTTAAAAAAAGAATACAGTGAAAATGGCCATACTTCCACAACTGTTATATAGATGTAATGCAATTCTGATAAAAATTCCAAGAGCATATATCAAAGAATTAGAGAAAAATATTCTAAAATTCATTTGAAACCAAAAGAAACATAGAACAGCAAAGGTAATTCTGGGAAACAAAGGCATGTCAGGGCTTATCATAATCCCTGACTTGAAATTATACTGTAAAGCTACTGTAACTAAATCAGTGTGGTACTCACAAAAAGCAGACCCAATGATCAATGGAATAGCTTAGAAGATGCAGAAAAAACTCCAAATGTTCTTAATAATCTTATTTTTGACAAAGGTGCCAAATACGTTCATTAAAAGAAAGATAGTCTCTCTAACAAACGGTGCTGGATAAACTCACCTGCACATGCCGAGGATTAGAACTGGGCACATACCTTTCACCATGTATTAAATCTGAAATGGATCAAAAGTCTAAATATTAAAACAGAGTCAGCAAATCTGAGAACCTTGAAGACCTAGTATAAGCAGAGCCTTTGAGAGCAAAACCCCAGTGTCACAGGAACTATCACAAAGAATGAACAACTGGGATCTCATCCTGTTGAAAAAAGCTTTTGCACAGAAAGGAAAACTGCCAACAGAATGAAGAACCAACCCACAATGTGCGCAAGAAATGTGAGACAGCTGTTCTTCAGACAAAGGACTACTGTTGAGAACACAAAGAACATCAGACTTCTCAAATTTAAAAACCCAATCCAGAAATGGGACATCTGAGATGAAGCAATACAAACAGCAAACAAAAATATATATATATATATATGAAAAAACAATGTTCAACATCACTGGTTGCCAGAGAGATGCAAAATAAATCAGCACTGAGATTCCATTTCACCTCAGAAAGAATGGCTATTGTCAAGATAATGATCAGTAACAAATGCTGATGAGACTCTGGGGAAAAAGGAACCCTTCTCCACTGTTGGTGGCTGTGTATACTGGAGCAATCACTATGGAAATCAGTATTAGATTCCTCAAAGACCTAGGAGTGGAGGTTCCATTTGACTCAGCTGTTCTGCTTCTGAGTACCTCCCCAGAAGAATTAGAACTATAGTACCGCAGCAATGTATGTGTTCCAGTGTTTACAGCAGCACAATTTATAATAGCTCAATCTTGGAAAGGCCCTTAATGCTCCCCAACCAATGAATGGTCTTTTCCTATGATAGGCTATAATACTCATCTCTAAAGAGGATGAATTGCAGGCTTTTATAGGTAAAGTGATGCAGCTCAAGACCATACTCATAACTGAAGTAAACCATATGCACACGTGTAAGTATCATATTGTCTCCCTCATGTGAGAAATTTAGAGAGTAATGTTCAAAATGTACAATAGACATTTTAAAGTGGGAAGAAACTTCAAAGGGAAACAAAAACTGAGATGGAGGAATGGAAAAATGAAGGAAAAAAGCAGTGTGTGTGTGTATGTGTGTGTGTGTGTGTGTGTGTAGTTATATTACTAATTTCTCTTGAATCTCCTTTGAATTTCTCTTGTGTAGATAACTGAAAAGAGACATTTCTGATGGCCAGGGAGATGGCTCAGTGGAAAAAGTGCTTCCCTGGCAAGCACAAGGGCCTGAGTCCATTGAGATCACAGCCTCTATCTAAAGTTCCATGCAGGGCACAACACATACTCTAGAAAAACACGATACCCTTCTTGTTTTCTAACCAGTTAGCAGCATTATCCCCTCTTACTTTTCACACATTCCTCCCAGCAGGGAGCCAGATTTGATCTTTACCTCCCAGTCAGTTGACAACACAATAAAGCTTCTTCATGCAAAAGCCCAGTGCCACGACGACGTGAGGTCAGTGGGCAGGGTACAGGGAGCCCTGGCTCGGCAACAGTGCCATACATGGGATCTGAATTGGGCCCTTTTCTGGGTTAGCAGCATGCAGTGCTATCTTCTCTCACAGTGCTGCACAGCAGCACCCTCTGCGAACTGTACTCTTCATCAGCCCCTGGATCGTGAGGGTGAACAACTGAGATTGCACAGTTTTCTGTGCTGTTACATTTGTGTGTCAGCAGGCAAACTATAGTAAATGCATGGAACTTCTGATATTTTCAATTTGTGATAGGTTTATTGCAACTTGACATATTGTAGCCAAGAGTATGGTAAGTTGAAGAGTGATAATATGAATTGTCTCCCTAGTGCAAGCAGATCTAGAGTAAGGGTTTGAGTGTGAAGGCCCTGAGTTCAACCCTAGTACTAAAGAAAAATATCTAAGGTTTGGAAGCAAACCCCTATTGCTTTGGAGTTGCGTGGTAGATGGTATCTCCTTCCCACATCTCCTGAGCAGGCAAATGGGGTTGCATCTGGGAGTGGAGGGTAACGAGGGACTATAGCTTTAGTTCTGCTGCTGTAGTCCTGGATTTGGAGTTCCTCGTTCCTTAAGACCTCTCTTGGGAGTGGAAATTGAATTCTGTCATCTATATCTGCTGACCTTATATCACGCAAAAGGGACTAAGGACATATTAATCGCTCAGGCTGTAACCAGTATTGAAAACTAGATGTCTTAATGAACAGACTTTGCTGCATGTGATGGTCCATGCCTGTAATCCCAGCAGTCGGCAGGCTAAAGCAGGGGGATCATCATGAGTTTAAGGCCAGCCTGGACTACACAGTTCTGGTTTGTTGTAAGTCCAAGGTGACAGTCCTCAGCATGGTTTTCTCCTGAGGCTTGCAGACGCACCTTTGCACTATGTCCTCCAGGACTTCCTTCTGCATACTCCTCCCTAGCATCCCTGCTGCCACCTCCTCTTCTTAGAGGGCTCTGTTCTGGCCAAAGGCCCCACCCTCATAAACTCATTGTAGCTTAATTACTTCATTTCCAAATATAACTGCATCAGGGTCTAAAGTTTCAGCACCTGAGTTTGGGAGAGCTATGGTTCAGTTTATGACAGGAATTCTGTACCTTCAGCTCCCTGTAACTGCACTTTGTGCCCACCAGCCTAGATCAGTAGCTGTTGATGACAGTGCCCCTGGTACACACTCTTCCAGTGCTCCCTTGCACTGTGCTTCATGCACAGAGGCACATGAAAGCCAAAAGGAACAGCAGTGCAGCTTTGGCCACTTGTGCAAACCCACTCTGGCCTCTTCCCTCCTGGGTCCTGCCCCCCCCCCACACACAGTCATTCCCATCGGCCTCTGCAGCATTGAAGTGTGTTGTCCTAGCAATGACAGCACTAGCAATGACAGACTTCTTCCTTTTGCTCCAAGACGAGTCCCTTGCTAAGCCACCATCATTAGTGCTCTCTGCAGCTGTGCAGAAAAAGCAACAGATGATAGCGCAGTTGGTCTATCTCTTTGATTTGTGACTTGATTTATTTGTCCAGAAATAATACCCCATCCTCTCTAACAGCAGCTAGAGGCTTTGGCGTGCTATTCTTTTTGCCTGTCGCATCTATTAGGTTCATACTTAAGTCTCAGAGTAAAGTAGTTTTCTGCTTATACTGTGGGACCAAGAAACACTGGACATTGATAGCGAGATAGTGAGGCTCACAAGGACAGATAATGCCTTAGCACAGCTCTGGGGCCCCTGTAGCACGCCCAGTCGCCTCTCACATGCACTAGACTCAGAGCCCTCCTATGCAGGAGCAAAAGCTCCAGTGGGTTAGAAGCTAATTTTTCCACATCCAAAATGGTTGATCGCTTTCTTCTAATTATTTTCATTTTGTCATTAATATATAAATGCAAGTTATGTGTGTGTGCATCTGCACACATGGGTGTGTTACTAGGAATTGAACCTGAAGCCTTGTAGTGCTAGAGGTTTGCAGTGGCAAAGTCATACCTGATACATATGCTTTGTTTTGGTTTTTTTAGCTGTGGCCCTCAGGAGATGATAATGTGTGGAAGAAAATCTCTATGTGACTTACTGAAATATTTTGAAACATTTATCCCTAATATGGGATGAGAAGAGGTCACCTGTCAGGGTGGTAAAGAATATTTTATTTTAATTAATTAATTAATTAATTATTGCACTTTTAGGGAAGGGTCTTCAGTGTGTTCAGGGTCTCACTACTAAATCAGTCTTGTAGTGATCCACCTGTTTACAGCCTCCCAGAATGCTGGGATTATAGGCTCATGCCACCACACCCAGTCTCAATTGCTGTCTCAGCATGCCCTGGGGGCAGGGCTGGCAGTTCGCAGTCGCTTTAATCTGCTGAGCTATTTGGCTAGCCCTAGGGTTGTAAATAAAAAATGAGATAAAATATGTAAAGATCTATTCCCAGTGCAATACAGTATGGTGGTTTATGGTGAGTGTGAAATATAGCAAAGTACAGACTGGTTTTAAATTTCATATTGCATCAAAACTTTAAGAAATGATTTCTCAAAATTTAGTATATGAAAAAATAATATCCACAATAACCTTTAGCATGCATGAAAATATTACTATCTTTCCAAGCATGTGAGGCCAGATTATCTTTATAGTTTAATCCAAATCTAAGTCTTAAAGCACATTAGATGTAGAACGAAATATGAGAGTCTTTCTCTCCTTTTATTGAATCAGGCATTAAAAAGATCTGAGAAAAATATAAGCGATTGAATGCTTCTTATGAATAGATTCAGTTTGAAAAACAGTTATTTTTTGTAAATGTTTTATTTGTGTTAATATGTTTGATTTATTATTAAACAAATAAGTATTTTAATAACTTAATTTCAAATAAATCATAGGTCTATTGATACAGTCTATGTAACAAAACTCCATTAAGATTCTCCATAATATATGAGACTGTAAAAGCGCTCATAGATCAAAAATTTTGAGAAATATTGATATGTATATGTCACATTTTCTGGTTTTTTTTTTCTGGTTTCTTTTTAAGTTTAATAATTTTGAATTAGTCTCTGGACATTGTGATCATAGGAGGTAGATAGATGTTCGAGATTCCTATTCATTCCCCTGGGCAGTGTTGCTTATTTTATTTTAGCAGACAGTTAATTTATCTAAACATGGAGAGTCTATCTGTTAGAGAGCTTTTGGCTGTCTCTGAAAACTCTTGTTAAATCCTATCATCTTTTTCATATTACCTGGAGTTTTCCACACACATGCATAATTCACAGGTTGCTCTGAGACTCGGACAGCATGTACTACATCATTGGGGGCAGCTCGTGCCCACAGACGTGCACATACAACTTACTTCCTAGAAGTTGTGATCTCTTTAGACTTTCTCCTCTGATTTCCTAGCCAGTGAGCCAACAGCTCCCTCAACTCAGGGAGCTGTTGGCTCACTGGCTAGGAAATCAGAGGAGCAAACCCACAGCTCACTGGCAGGTAGCAAGCCGTACATGCCAGAGGCTCCCAGCCATCATGCACTTCAGGCAGGCAATAGCTCCTTTCCACTTGCCTCTGCCTGAATTCTTCTCAAGTGCCTTCAGATCATTATTTATTGTAGTCTGTCCAGAGCTCACAATTGCCATTTGCAAGTGATTTGATGCAGTATAAGTGATTTGATTCTGCTGTTATCCCAAACAGAAGCTTAAAACAGAGGCAAATAGCTCAGCTGTACTTCCAAAAAGATGTTTTTCTGCTCTTGATAACACGGTACCTAGGACTTCTTGGCAAGGCACTGAAAGTCAAGTTAGGAAAAAAGTAGGCTTTCCCATTCTTCTTGCACAAAATTGCACAAAACAAACATTGACTTCTTATTACATAAATTTAAAGGGGTGAAGTTAAAGACACATTGCAGAAGTTAAAGTCACTTTTGCAGAATGATGATTAAGAGCATGGCCACTGCATTCAGGTCACACAAATGTAGAACTTGGTGACACAGGTACTAACAGTGTGTTCTTGGGCAGCCTCCATCTGAAAAAGGGGATTGCAGTATTTTTTGCTTTGTGTAGTTGTACCTTGTTCTCTGATGTAACAAAATTCAATAGGCTGGGAAATTTATAAACCAAAGCAATGTGTTTTCAGTTCTGGAATCGAGGAATTCTGAAATCAAGATGTGGGTAGAGTTGGTGTCTGGTAATGACCCAGTTCCTGATTTACATGTGGCATCCTCTTGCTAGAACCTTTGTGAGGTTTCTTTTCTTTCTTTGTTCTCTTTATTTTTGAGGCAGGGTCTTGCTATGTAGTTCAGGCTGGCCTTGAATTCACTACGCAACTGAGGCTGTCCTCAAACTCACAGCGATCCTCCTACCTCGGGTTCTGGGTTACAGCTGTTCAACCCCACACCTGGCAGCTTCTTTCCTATGGCACAAGTTGCATTTGTGAGGGCTCTACTATCAAGACGTAGTCACTGTTCCAGAGCCCCATGTCCATGGACTATCATGTTACGGACTGGATTTCAGCATATGGATTTCACCAGGAGACAAGCCTTTAGTCTACAGTAAGGTGGCCAGGAGAAGTTGATGTGTGTATTTACTACCTCATAGCATATTATACTTATATGATAAATATTAGCTTTTGTTATTACTATGTTTGAGATACAATACCATTAGCATGGACCAATAATTTCTAGTACAATGCACATTGAGGTAGGAAAAATATCTTAGTGCTCTAACTTACATTTTTGCTTCTTTCTGTAATTTCATTTGTACATATATACAAACTTTGAAATTCTGTACTTAGAGACTTTTGAAACAGATTGCAAGAAATTGAGGCTCATCAGTGCAGGGGTTAATGAAAAAGAAACATTATTAAATATAAAATTTTCATTCTCAGGATGGGATCTCTTTGGAGCACAGCACAAAGCATTGTAAAGTCATGAGTCAGCTGCTTACCACTGTCCCACCTGTCACACAGCACGTGGGCATTCCCATTTTGGGGCTAGGCTTCAGAGCCAGTGTGGAGCATTCATCCACTGCACTCAGATTTCTTGGACACTTAGTGTGGAACCACCAAATCCGGAGAAGACCTTCACCTAGGATGCTTGGTTTATTTTAAGGAATTTATAAATAATTCAGGAAGTGAGTCACATTATTTTAATAAGCAGGATCACTGTAAATGTGGCCAGTGGAAACACTCCATATGCGTCATCTGACAATTTTCTATCTGAATTCAGAATTTTCTAAATTCTGAAAGCTAGCAAGAGTCAGCAAAGGCTTGGGAGACTTGAAAGGAAGAGCTTTGGTCCCTCATTCACCATTCCTCAGCAGAAGGGCGGTACCCTGCTTTTCCTGAACCTCTGCTCCATGTCACGTTGTTGGGTGAAGGATGCTAGGGGAAGAAGCAAACTACCTATTATGGAGCCTCTAGATTTTTATTTTCTAAGAAAAAGTGCACAGCTAAAGTTCAGAAGAAAAGAGACACTGTCAAAATTTTACATTAAATAATAAACTAGTCAGAAATAGAAGAAAAGAAAACTCAAGAATATCATTACATTAGTCCATTTTTTGTTACTAATAATGCAGGTTCACAGATTGAATAAGTTATAGAGAAAAATAAACAGTTCTAATGCGAAGTTGAGAGCCTGCATCTGGTGGAAGCCTTCTCACGTGGTAGACGATGGGAAGAACACAGGAGCGTGTCTCTCTCCTGCTTGGAAAGGTGCCAGAATTCCCCATGTCTTATCCAGTCCTCCCCATCTCCCAAGGCCCCAGCTCTGAGCACTGCAGTCTGACTAAGCTCCATGCTCAGGATTTCTCAAAGTGGGGACTGAATTTCAACACATGAATCCCTGGGGATATGCTGATAAATATCTGCCTTTCTGTGTGTTCTTAGGGTTCACGCGTGGTCTCTGGAGATGATCAGATTAGTACCTATAGTAGCCAGGGGTGTTTCTTTGGGCATTTTGTCCATATTCTGTCACAATATCTTATAAAACCAAATGCTGAAGAGGCAGGGTCTACAAGGCCTCACGATGTAGATCAGACTCATAGTGATTCTCCTGTTTAGAGCCTTCCAGGCACTGGGATTACAGGCATGCACACCACGCCCAATCTCAACTGCAAGTTTAGCACGTCCTGGGGGCAGGGCTGGCACAGCAAGCTGGGGATCAAACCCCAGCTGCTGCGCTCTGCTTAAGCAGTTGCTTTAGTCCACTGAGCTATCAGGCCAGCCCAAGCTCTGTGATTTTCTATGGAGGCAGTCAGAATTAGCATGTGTGAGTCTTGGGCTTGATTTCTAGCACTATGAAGAAAAAAAGGAAGAAGGACGGAGGGAAAGAAGGAAGGAAATTAAAGTGCCTGTAAGCAGACACAGAGGCCTGGGGAACCCTAGGCCTGCCATGCTGGCTCTGCTCCTGGGGTGCGCTGAGATTACAATTGAGACTGGGTGTGGTGGCGCACACCTGTAATCCCAGCTATTGGGAAGCTGTAAACAGGTGGATCGCTACAAATCCGATCTAGTAGCGAGACCCTGAACACTCTGAAGACCTTTCTTTAAAAACACAGAGTAAAAAGGAAGGAAGGAAGGATCTTATTTTATCTTTATCTTTTTTTTGGGGGGGGTACAGGAGATTGAACTCACCACCTGGCACTTACCATTCCACTGATCTATCTTCTTGGCCCATGGCCCTATTTTATCTTTTTAATATCAAAGATTTTTACATCTATGTATACATAACCAAACTTAAATTCTATGGCTGCACTGCTTTGAAAGTAACTCAGTGATAATTTAATAATATGATCTTTGACAATAAGAACATTTGGCTACAGTAAAAATTTAATAATAATCTGAAAATTGGCCACCCAGAATATAGAGCTCATGTGTCCAGGTCCAGATGGGCCTCAAACCTCAAATTCAAGATCATTTTACCGATCAAAGTATCATTTTGTTACTCTAAATAACAGAGATACTACAAAGATTAATAAATTGATTCTGGAATAGTATCACAAAAGTAGCAACACATAAACCATATTCAAAGTGAGTGAGGTAAGGGATAATTTTAAAGGAAAAACAGGGCTGGCGAGATAGCTCAGCAGACTAAGCCCTTGCTTTGGCAAGTGTAGGGACCAGGGTTTGATTCCCGATCCTGGATGCCACTCTGGCCCAGCCCCTGGGGCATGCTGAGGAGTCCAGGCATAATGGCATGTAATCCCAGCACTGAGGAGGGTGACAAAAGGAGGATCACTATGAGTCTGAGATGCGTAGTGAGACCCTGTACCAAATACATAAATGAATGAATAAATAAATAAGTAAAAAGAAAACAAAGTAATGTAAAATTTTTGATGCAACTGTGTTTAATCACAATACTTGATAATTGTATTCAAGGATCAATAATAATAACTGATGGGCAGTTGGAGGACAGATGCCCTTGCAGAAGGACTATGTAAACTTCCAGTGGACCTGGTCCTAGGTTGTGCTTGTGAGGACTTTCTTGGAGCACCTCCTGCTTCCCATTTCAGGTAACTACTACAAGAGCAGAGGGAGCCTTTGTAACCTTCCCTCACCTCTATTTGTCTGGGCTCAACACCACTAATTCCATCTGGAGTCTGATAATTTTTACAAACTATAGCACCACTATTAAGAAACATGCTTGGCACTGTGACTCGCATTTGTAATCCTAGTACTCAGGAGACTGAAGCAGGAGGTTCACTGTGAGTTCCAGGCCAGTTGGGCTATATGGTGAGCTCAAGATCAGCCTGAACTACTAGCAAGATCCTGTTTCAGACAAAACAAAAAAGAAAAAAGAAAAATTTTCTATTTTTGAGTACAGATATTTGTTGGGTAATGATATTTTGCATAACAAAAGGTCTTGTGCCTAAGGGTGGCCCTGTAAGATTATTGTGCTTATTGAAGCTGTAGCATAAAGGTTTGCGTGAGCACAATATATGCTATTCACATGAAGAAGGAATTGCCCAACGACAAAGTTTTCAGAATATGTTCTGCCGTTATGTGTTACACATCTGTACTGGGCAGTTGGCAAGTTGCCAGGATCGTACCTCTGGCTTTCTGTCCTATCTGAACATTCACCTAACTTAGCTTCTTAGTCCATCCCTGTGACTAAAAGACTCCGAAAGTCAACTTAGAGTGGAAAGCATAGATTGTGGTCAGTGTATGACAAAGCCCACTGTAGTGGGAGCACAGGGGTAGGTTAAGGCCCAGATGAGGTTGGAAGCCTCATAGTGTCATCATGGCACAAAGGCCACCTCACACCTTGTGGAGGGCAGTGACAAATCCTTCAGCACAGGAGCTCTAGGGGAACATTTCAGATCCAAACCACAATATCTAGGCAGTTTAAGAAAGACAAAGCAGAGGAAAAGGAAACAAATGCCAGGGCTCTATCACCCCTGGCCAAAAGACTCAGAGTTGCCGTGGCGTAAGCCCAGCTATTGGGAGTACACAGTCTATTTCTAAACACATCTCGCAGAGTAGGAAGGGGAAACATGAGGGAGCATGTTTCTACTGTTGGAGAGACTCCCCCTGTGGGGACACACGGGACTGTGCTCCTTGGGCCAGATTCCTAAAAACAGGGAGGTCCACCCTCAGAGAGTCTGACACTGAGCCTACGTTCATCAGAGCTGTATTTTCTGTTTTGAATGTACCTAAAAGATCATTTGAAATCAATTTTTTTGTTGGAGGACAGTTTTGGCTCTTAATAAATAAATTCCCTTGATTTTTAAAGCAGAACTTCTGGTCTTTCTCCCTGTCACTGTTACCACAGAAATGGATGACATCTTGGGGCAAACTGGGAGTCAGCTGATGGACAAGAATAAATCCTCAGGGTCTGAACAACCCCTAGGGAATACTGGTTGTGAAGCTATGTCAAAGGACTTGGAATCTTTGGCCAAGAGAGGCATGACCTTGATATTCTGGATAATTCTTCTCTGAATTATTGAGCAAGAACAGGAGTCTAAAAACTCATTTATTATCACGCACCAAAATAATAAAGCACAAACCATATCCCAATAATAACATTTCTTTATCTTTATTTCTGTCTCCTATTAAAAGGGACCATCTGCTCCTCTTAAATCATGAGGACACAGTCCCTCGCATTTTTCCTTTCCAATTTGGGCCCTGTCCCTAGCTGTTGCCTGGAAAGGTGGTAAGAAAGAGCAGAAATGTCTTGCCACTGTCAAGGCAGCAGGCAGAACACTGTCACCATTCGCAGACGTACCAGTGGGTGGGACCACACGAAGGTGCTCAGTTTGCCCTGGAGAAGACTGGGCTGCTGGTATGTGCTGTGGCAGCTGGCTCCACAGGGCTGACTCTACCTAAGGAGTTAGGAGTGGCCTTGTATTCTTCACTATTTTTTTTCTTTTTCTTTTGGTGGACCAGGGATTGAGTTCAGGCCCTTGCCCTTGCCAGGGAAGTGCTTATTCCACTGAACCATCTCCCTGGCCCCTGGAGTGTCCTTGTAGCACCCGGGAGAAACTGTTCAGGAGATAACGAGGATGGTTACTCACCAGGCAAGCTATGACCACTTTCAAACATCTACAGACAGCCAATATAGATGAAAAAAGACATAAAATTAGGCACACACAGAGTTACCACCAGGCTCCACTCTTACAAGAGCTGCTGGAAGGCCAGCTGGCATCACAGGCAACCACTGAGGAAACCTGGGGAGGGCAGGGAACAAGTACTGACTGCACACACTGATCATTAAGATTGTACATGGTAAATATGTACTCCTTCCTGCTGCCCACACAAGAAACATTACAGCAAAAAAAAAAAAAAAAAAAAAAAATTGAATGTGATTTGCTTGGCAACATATATGATTCCTCCTGGATTTCTAGAGGCTGAAATAGAAAGATTGCTGTGAGTTCAAAGCCAGCCTGAGCTACATAGTGAGCTCAAGGCCAGGATAAACTATGTAGCAAGATTGAGTATATAAAAAAATTAACTTTATACCAAGGAGTCAGGTTATTGATTCTAGTGCTATACTAAAAAAGGCTGATTTTAAAAAAATTTCTGTAGTGTGGTGATTCTTATAGGTAATAAAATTTTATTTGATTTTGAAAAAACTGTGTTTTGAGTTGCAAAACTGAGCCTTTCTTAGCATCATTCAGTTTGTAATTTGGACTTCACAAGCTATTAAAATTGAGCCAAGTACAAAGTTCAGTGTGGTCCAATTTTGAGGGTTGCTCCACTTGACAAACGTAGAAACTTCAGTAGTTAAGGACAATTATATTTGGGGATCACAAAAAGACAGATCATCTTGACAAGAAAATCAAAGAAATATTAGAACTGAACCAAATTTTGAACAAATGGTCTTGGCAAATATCAACAGAACGTTCCACCAGTGTCCCACCCTGCAACATCAGAATACATATACTTCTCAGCTGCACACAGGACATTTTCCAAAGGAGAACACATACTAACTCATAGGACATGATTAAGTAAATGCAGAAAAAAAAATAGAAATTATCCTGTGCATGTTATGAGACCATAGTGCAATGAAATTAGAACTAGACCACAAAAGAAACCACAAGAACTACATAAAGACATGGAAAGTCAATAGCACTCTCCTGAACACCCATCTGGGCCACAGGTGAAATTAAAGAAGTAATTAGAAAGTTTCTGCAACTGTTAAATGATAATGACATTATGGGACACAATGAAATCAGTCCTAGTAGCAGTGAATACTCATATTAAGAAGCAGCGTGTGCATGTAAGTAACTTAATCATGAAGCTCAAATGTCTAGAAAAAGAAGAGCAGCTTAATACAAAAGTGTATACAAGGGAGGAAATGGTAAGGATTAGAACAAAACTGAGCACTTTGGAGACTCAGAAAAACTACAAAGAACCAGTGAATTCAAGAGTAGATAAAATCAACAAATATTTAGCCACACACACACACACATATATATATTTGATATACATCAAATCCACCTAATTAGAATGAAAGGTTTGAAATCACTGCAGGCCCTGAAGAAATCCAGAAGATCATCCGTAAGTTTACTTTAAAATCTTGTATTCTAATAAGATGGAAAATGTAGAAGAAATGGACAGATTCCTAGATACATATGAATTACCAAAGCTGAATCAAGATGTTAAAATCCTAAATAAACCAATATTAACTAATGAAATCAAAGATGCAATTAAAAACCAATCAACAAAGAAAAGCCCAGGCCCTGACAGAGTCACTGCTGAATTCTATGAGAAATTTAGAAAATACTTAATACCAGTACTCTTCAGACTCTTTAATGAAATTAAAAGAGAGGCAAAATTCCCAAAGTCATTTCTGGTAGCATTACCCTGATACTTAAAATAGCGAAGAATCCTACTAAGAAAGAGAATACAGGCCAATCTCTGTAATGAACATAGATGTAAAAACAATCGGTAAGATACTGGCAAATGGAACACAGCAAATATACATCATGACTGAGTGGGAGATGCTTCAACATACATAGATCTAGAAATACAATATACCATATTAACAGAGCCAAGGACGAAGAACATACGGTCATCTCAGTGATGCAGAAAAAGCGTTGGGCACAGTCCAGCATCCATTTATGATAAAAGCCCTACAGATAAATGGAATAGGTGGTGTTTACCTCAGTCTCATAAAAGCCATATATAATAAACCAATAGCCAACATTCTAGGAAATAGACAAAAACTGAAAGCTTTCTCTCTAAAATCAGGAACAAGACAGGGATGTCCACTGTCTCCACTTTTATTCAATACAGTCTTGGATGGAAACGTTGGCCAGAGCAATTAGACAAGAAAAAGATATAAGAGGAATAGTGATTGAAAAGGAAGAATTTAAATTATCATTATTTGTAGACGACAGCTTACTCTATGTAGAATACCCCAAAAACTCCACTAGAAGCTGCTAGATTTCATTAGCAAATTCAGTAGCATAGCTATATGCAAAGTCAATGGCCTTTCTGTACACAAAGAACAAGCTCACTGAAAGAGAAATTAGCCAACCGACACTTTTCACAATAGCATCTCCCCAAAATGAAATATCAAGGAATCAATCAACGAAATATGTAAAAGACCTCTACATTGAAAACTACAATACTGTATAAAATGAGACTGAAGAGAATATCAAAAAATGGAAAGATATCTCTTTCTTTTGGGTAGGAAAAAACCAATATAGTGAAAATGGCCATACTTCTGAAACTGTACAGATTTAATGCAATTTTGATCAAAATTCCAACAGCATATCTCACAGAATTATAGAAAATAATCCTACAGTTTATTCAGAGCCAGAAGAGACCTAGAAGAGCAAATGCAATTCTAAGCAACAAAGGCAAGCCAGGGGTTATCACAATATCTGACTTGACACTACACTATAAAGCTACTGTGATAAAAGCAGTGTGATACCGGCATAAAAAATAACCACAAACAGATCTGAAGATCAGTTGTACAGATTTCAAGATGAAGAAGCAACTCCAGACATATTCACCATCCATATCTTTGACAAAAATACCAAGCACATGCACTGGATGGATGATAGCCTCTTTAACAAATGGTGCTGGAAAAACTGACTCTGCACATGCCAAAGATTAGAATTGGACCACACCTTTCCCTTTCCACTAAGCTAAATTTGAAATGGATCAAAGACCTACATATTAAAACAGAATTACTAAACCTGCTGGAAGATAGAATTGGTGAAACCCTTGAAGACATTGTTGCATGAAAAGCCTTTGAGAACAAAACCTCAGTGTCACAGGAACTTTAACAAAGAATCAATGACTGGATCTCATTCTGTTGAAAAGCTTTTGCACAGTAAGGAAAACCACCAGCAGAATGAAGAGACAACCCACAATGTGGGAAAGAAATATGAGACAGCTGTTCTTCAGACAAAGGACTACTGTTGAGAACATGAACTCAAAAACATGAGACTCCCCAAATTTAACAACCCAATCCAGAAACGAGCATCTGAGATGAAGAAATACAAACAGTAAATAGATACATGAAAAAAAAATTGAACATCACTGGCCATTGAGAGATGCAAAATAATTCAACACTGAGATTCCATCTCATCCCAGAAAGAATGCCTATCATCAAAAATTGATCAGTAACAAATGCTGGTAGGACTGTGGGGAAAAAGGAATGCTTCTCCATTGTTGGCTGGAGTATAGACTGGTGCAACCACTGTGGAAATCAGTATAAAAATTTCTAAAAAAACCCCAAAACCCTAGAATTGTGGTTCCATTTGATTCAGTTATTTATCTTCTGGGTATCTCCCCAGTAGAATTAAAATATAGTATCACAGTGATACATGTGCACCCATGTTTATAGCAGCACAATTTGTAATGGCTCAATCTTGGAATCAACCAAAGTGCCCCTCAACCAAAGAATGGATACAAAACAAAGCATAGTCTTTGTAGACAATGCAGTACTACTCAGCCACAGACAAGAATTAACTGGAGACTGTCAGAGTCAATGGATGCAACTCAAGAACAAATTTATTACTGAAATAAACCATACACACATGTGTAAATATCATATTATTTCTCTAGTGTGAGAAGTTTAGAAGTTTTGAGTAAATAATGTCCAAAATATCTAACAGATATTGTAATGTGGGAGGAAACACTACAAAAGGAAAAAACTGGGATGGGAAAAGATAAAAGGATGGAAGGGAGAAGCAAGTACATTAAAGATCATTTCTCTTTGTTGGAAAGAAAGGTTTGTGCTAATATTGCTTAGATGGTTAAATGCTTATATCTTGTAATCTGAGTAACTAATTTAAAGATAACAATATACAATGTATTAACCATTTTTTCTCTCCTATTATCTTGTTTGGAAATTTTGTCTTATTGTAAGATTGAAAAAGAAACTTAAATCAAAAAATGTCAATGAAGCCGGGCGTGGTGGCGCATGCCTGCAATCCCAGCACTCGGGAGGCTGAGGCAGGAGGATTGTTGTGAGTCAAGACCAGCCTGAGCTACAAAGTGAGTTCGAGGCCAGCCTGACCTGCATAGTGAGACCCTGTCTCAAAAAGACCAAAAAAAAGAAAAAAAGAGCCAATGAGAAGGGAGAAGGTATTATAGTTAAGGTACATAGAGGGATAGACTTAAAACAGAACATGTAATTTAAGAGAGATTATTTTATAGTATTCACCCAAAGAGTCAAATTCAGAATAGTGCATGAGGTCTGTGCATGCACTAGACACCCAAAGAATCCAGGTGAGGGCCTGGATCCTACAGCAATGTCCTGCATGTGCCCGGATGAAGACCCCAAGCTCATGACAGCATCTACTACAAGTCTGTATCAAGCTTCTGCACTGGGAAGGAACCATGGTCAGTGGCAGAAAGTCTGCACTGGTGGGCTCAGGGATCTTCACTGGAGCCAGGGTGTTACGCTCATGGTAAGGACAAAAGCTCCCCTGAAGAGACAGTAAGGACCTGAGCTTCTTTAAGAATGAGAACATCTGAGCTCATATTAGGAAGGCCAGCATGGCAAGCTTCTCCAGGAGAATCAACAGCACGCCATCTTTCCTCCAGTTCTGCTTTTATACTGTTGGTCGCAATCTTACATGGGTCATCCACATCCAGCACTGTCTGACTGTTCTGTTGGGTGCTACAAGTTTGCCATAGTTATTCCACCAAACAAGGGATACTGACACTATTCCTTTTTACGTCATTATGACTTTGGGGAACATTAAAATGTTCCATGCATTCAAAAATAAAAATATTGAATGGGAAAAAGAAATAAAACCTAAAAAATGAAAGCAAAGTGAAACTAAATGCCGTTCAAATTAATATCATCATCCCACTGAAAGGGAGAAGAAAAACATGCATCCCAATAAATCATAAACATAGTCTTTTCAGGGAACATCCAGAGCTCTGGCAAAGAAAAGACACTCCTGAAATATATTGTTTTGTTAAAAAACAAAACAAAACAAAAAACTGTGCTCAAAAAAGAATGACAAATGTCACATCAACAAGCTTTACAGAGCTGTCCCAGCTAAGTGTTACATAATTTGAGCTCCTATGTAATTAAAGGTGGTACAGAATTATAAGCTATAGGAAATAAATGAAAATTTATGAATCTATACTGATGATATAACATAGACAGACAGACATGGATAGATGGATGGATGGAAAGCAAAAACTCTTGTTTATAGTAGGATGCCAAGTACTAACTGATACGTGACAAGGAAATGCTGAGGCTGGGATGTCATCACATTATGACATCCTAAAAAAATATTGGTTACATCAAGAACCCTGAGGTCACTGACCTTATCAGTGGTCCCTAATCTTTTTGGTACCAGGCACTAGTTTCATGGAAGACAATTTTCCAGAGAGGTGTGTGTGTGTGTGTGTGTGTGTGTGTGAGAGAGAGAGAGAGAGAGAGAGAGATTTCTGAATAAGTTTCTTTTTCTTTCAGTGTGATGATGACATTAGTTTGAAGAGCATGCATTCCAAATTCCTTGCATCCAGTTCAAAGTAGGGTTCTGCACAGATTAGTGTCTAACACCTGGCTGACCTGGTGGAGGGGGAGCTCAGGCAAGAGCCTGTGACAGGAATGGCTATGAAGGTGAAGGTCATTCCTGGCCACTTCCTGCTTGCTGTGCAGATGCCATCCTAACAGGCCATGAGCTGGACGCCTGCATGAGTTCGCAGCTGAAAGGGCACAGAGGTGACGAGGTGGAGGAAGGGCACCAGAGGAGCCTATGAAGGTACACTTGGCCCTCGGCCCTGCTTCTCTAGTGCCTTCTCTCTTGGCCTCCTCTGGGTGAGGAGCAGGTAGCTGTTTTGAAGCAGCCAAAATAAACCTCTCATGTTTCTCAGCATTTCTCCTTGCCCTCTCCTCATTGTCCAATCCTCGAGTTCTCTCACTGAGAAACATGACAGGCAAGACCATTCTCACTTATACACACTAGATGGATAAGACGATGATCCTGAGAAACATGATGAGATTTTTGAAACTAGCAGTTAAGTGGTAGGATTCTCATCCAACTAACTATATATGCTGATACCTGTGAACCAAGCAACTGCACTGAATTGAACAAAGTGTAATAGAAGGGTCACCCTCCAAATGCCTGCCATTCTGGTCTTCTAAATATGTACTTCTTGTCATGACATACCAGCTATTACTATACTGCCCTTTTTTAAAGGATAGTAAATGAAAAATAAGACAAAAAAGTCACAAGACAGTCATGCTACAATGCTACTATGTTGTATATGGATGGATTTCTAAATATCTATGTAAATATATGTAAGTGTTCGTTCCTATTTTTTTTTCTTCTTTATATTCTGTATGGACTTAGAGTTTAGCGTCTCAATACTTGATGGAAAATATATGTTCCATGTTATGCCTGATATTTAGACTAATAGTGTGGGTAAACTGAACTGTTTATGTTGCAGGGTAATAACAAACTTTTCTTCTGGAGGGTTAACAACCTAAATTTGCAGATCAAAAATTGGAGAAAAAGAAAGGCTGCAAGGTCAGCCAACATTTTGGCCCTAGCCTTTAAAGGTGAGTGAATACTCAGGACATAGGAGAACCTGTACTGTAACATCATGGAACTCAGTTGTGTCCCAAATTTTCTGATCAAAAAGATTATGGGTCCACAAAGGAATGCAATTGATGATCTATAGTATGCATAAGGAGAGTCACATGGAGAGAAAGCTTTCTCTCAGGCTTCCACAGAGAGCAAAATGGTCAAGCAATGGCCATGACTCATCCACATGCTGACACTGACAACAGATCTACATATGTTACCCTATTTATGTCATCTTTTCTCTTTGTTTTTGCTTCTATTTTTCACTCTTCAAGTTAAAATACAAATAAATAAATTAAAAAAATAAACCTCTCCTTTAAGTTGTTTTGCTGAGGTATTTATCACTACACACAACTGGCCAATATAATTAGAGTTCTGTAATGGCATCCTGGGGTGTGGACCACACCTATAATTCCAGCCCTCTGGGACTGGGAGGGAGAGGCATGAATATCAAAAGTTCAAACCCAGCCTAGAATGTAGCTCAGCATAAAGACCCTGAATTCAATCCTTGTACTGCTAAAAAAATTTTTTTTGAAGATACTAGTAATACTAATGGCAATTACAACTTATGGCAACCTAACAACACTACTGCAGGCCTCAGAAAGTCTTTCAATTCTCTCTCTCTTCCCCATAATCATTTTTTAAAATACAAGTTTCTTGCAACCTTTTCACACTAAGACATTTCAAAGTGTTTCTTTTCCCCAATTCACTTTGATTTTGACATTTTGTTCTTTTATTGCTACCTACAGTTCTAGCTCATTCTTTTGGTTGTTCACATTCAATTAAATAAGTGTATCATTATTGGTCCATTCTGTATTGATAGGCATTTAAGTGCTTTTTAATTGTCTCACCGTTACCAGCAATACTGCCATGAACCTTTGGTTGTCATCCTGAGCACACTCGCCACAATGTTTTTAATGTTGGCTGAAACATGAAACAAGCCCCACATTGTGCAAAGTTACAGCTTCACAAGAGACTAAAAACTCTTCCTCCCAGGCAGTGGCATGCTTTGGCACCTCAATGTCCAGGTTTCCATTTCCCAAGAACAACACAAACAAAACTTTCCTATCTCATGGCTAGGAAATAGTTGCTCACTGTGGGCTTTTTTGCACTGCTCAGATTCCTAAAGAGACTATTTTTATAAATCATTATGCAAAACTTTGGTTTCTTCCATACATTTGTTATTCCATATTCTTTGCCCAGTTTCTTGTAGATGATCTAACCAGTTTTCATTGATTTGTAATTTTGTATACTTTTGTATCCTCTGATGATGAACATTTTGTATATTTTTGCTCAGTCTTTGATCTTTTGATGTATTGTATCTTTGGTTGATATAGGATGTCAGATTTCTCAGCCTTTTTCTGTCAGAGATGCTCTTTCATTATATTTCCTTACCTGAGATCTTAAATGTATTTTCCTGTGCTGGGGATGTGGCTCTTTGGTAAAGCATTCCCTTAACTTCTACGAGGCCCCGGGTGTGGTCCTGTGCACCACAGAAACAAAACAAGTAAAACATAATGAAACAGAACAAATTTAATATGTGCATATATATATTTATATACATATTTCTGAAATATTAAACATTAATTTTTCACATTTATGACCTTTATCAAACATTATTTCTATGAATACAGTTGCATATTTATTTATTTATTTATTTTTGATCCACATATAACCACTTGGGTATAGGCACAAATATCAAGTAGAGTGGTGACCTTGGGTTAAAGAATCTACTTCAGTGAAGTCATATTTTTTTTCTGCTTAGAATGAGTTCTGAAAATCCTAATTTTGTCTTCTGGAAAATTGGTTGATATTGTACACATTCTTTACTGGAGGTTTCCCTCTCCCCCACATCTAAAAATATCAGTTTCTGCTTTATAATTTAAAAGAAAAAAAAAAAAACCCTGCAATTTTTTAAGCAGCAAGATTGAATAGTCTGATTAGTTAGCGACATCTAACTGGAATAGAGGAGAGAGGGGTCCCTTATTTGCGTGTTGCTCAAAGGTCATGTGATAAAGTTCCAGTTCCCAGCCAGTGGAACTATTTGGGAGCAGGGGAAGGTTCTGGAACTGGGGTCCGGTGCAGGGAATTTAAGTCACCAGGGAAAAGTGCTCAAGGGAATGAGATCCCAGCTCTTTCCTTCTTGTTCACTGGATGCCGCAGTGCACCTTCTCCCGGAGCGCTCCCTGCCATCACACATTGCGCTGCCACAGGTTCAAAACCACAGCGCCTGGTGACTGCGGACTGAAGTTTAGAAACTGTGAGCCAAATTCAATCTTTTTTCCTTATAAGCTAACAATTTCAGACATTTTGCCAGTTAAGGCGGGAGCTGCATTAGGCAATAATAACCCAGAGAGAAGAACATATGAACGGTGAGAATGTTGACAATGGTCCAGGGCCTTCAGTTTCATTCAATCTCTAGTTCCGCCAAAAAATAAAATAAAATAAAATAAAATAAAATAAAATAAAATAAAATAAAAAAGTGCCTCTTAGGCAATCTTAGGCAAGCATGTAGGGACCAAGATTCAATTCCCTACACTCCCTGGGCAGGTTCAGTTAGTCACACACACACACACACACACACACACACACACACACACACACACACACACAATTAATAACAATTAAAATTAAAAAAGCATTTATTCATGTATTTTAAAAATAGATAAAAAATATTTTTCTACATTTTGGCTTAGCTATTTAGCCATCATTGGGGACTCTTTAGTTGTTTCTTTAAAGAGAAGTGTATGTCTTTAAAGATCTACATTGAAAACATTATTTTGTCACACACCCCAATTTTATATTTTGTTTCACCTTCTGGTCTGTTTTAAATTGGTGCTTCCCAAGTCTCTGTACCAACTAGTCCTGGAACTTCATCGGCTTCCCTCACTTGATCTTCAGGAGAGGGAAGCCCTGCAGGCCACTCAAACCCTTGTCCCTTGCGGCTTTCCGCTTCCCTGGGAGGCATGTTCTCTGCTCACTTCCTGTTTGAGGGCTGTCCCATTGTTAGACATAGCAAGACATCTGCACTAGCAGACAGGCACTGCAGGTCCATTTAAAATACACAAGGAAAAAAAGGGTGAAGAAACAGGGCTACTAGGCAGACTTGGGTAGCATGCAAGTAGGGTGGATAGCTCAGTTCTTTGAATCCTGCTCAGATATAGTCCTATGTTGTGTCTGTATCTGTGTGCCCTGGTCACACCAGCTGTCCCTGTGCATGACCTCATGAGAACTAAAATCCAGGGTTGAGCTGGAACTCTGATTAGAGGAAATGCCTGAGACCAAAGGGACAAGAATGTCTGGTCTCTTTAAGGCTTGTGGAACTATGGATTTTACTTGAATTTTTTAAAAAGATAGTGTATTTAAGAAACCCAAAAAAGGTTCAGAAAGTATACCACTGTGGCATCTCTCTATCTGGGGTTATTAATTTTAGCTATCTATTGATCTTTCTGTTTCTTCTCTGTCTTGTGCTTAGTTCACATGCTCTGCCTGTGAATTGCCTTTCTTCATTTACCATACCTCGGGAATGCTGCTGATGTCTTCCAAGCTACATGCTAACTAGGTACTTATGTCTTGCTTCCTCCTTTCTTTATAACAGCTTTGAATACCAGCAAGCAATACCAAAGTATGCACAGTGCACTAGGTAGCCCAACTGGATGAGCCATAGAGCTGCAGAAGGAGAGGGAACCAACACTTACTTTTGTGTTGTTTTGGTCCTCTTATATAGTGAATGTGGCTTTCCATCTTACTGAACATGGCTTTCTGACACTGGGCTTCAGAGATAATGCCCTGACTCATGCAATGAAAGGACTCAATGACTTGAGGAATGTTGGAGCTCTGCCTCCTCATCTTTGCAGAGAACAGGTACCCTATGGCCCAAGATACAGAGGCACCACAAAGGCCGACATGCTTCTGTAGATATGGGGATTCCCAAAGACAGAGAGAGAGGGATGGGGCTGAGCCACAGAGCCCTCCTCTCTTCTCCCTGAGTGACCTGAGACAAGTGAAAAGGTGAAGAGAGGAGACAGGCTGGTGGATGTGTCAGGGTCCTTCCATGTGGAGCCAGAGGAGGGCATGGCATGTGGTGCAGGGAACCGAGCCAAGGTCCCTCATGCTTGCCTAAGATTGCCTAAGAGCTTGCTGCTCTGTTAGAAGGAGACTCCTGCACAGGGGATGGATGGAGGCGAGGGAGAGGAGGAGAAGGAGATGAAGAAGGAGCTGAGATGCATTGTGTGCACGCGCCAACTCGCCACGAAGCATGTGATCACTGTGTAATGCACACGTGGACTAATAAAAAATTAGAATTAGACTTTTTAAAGATAAAAAAATAGACTACTCCAGTATGGTTTTTTTTTTTTTTGGTTACTGCTTTTGTGTGAGCATTGCCTCAGAATGGTGCTACCAGCCTACAGAATAATAAAAGCTGGGCGCAGCCTTCTCTTAGAATCCTACACGCGGCAGGCGCTGAGCTCCCTGCCTTGGGAGTGGGCTTCTTCAAGTGCTCCATGAGAGGTTGCTGCCTCACAGGGGCTGTTGTTGCTGGTGATAGTCTTGAGATTATAAAATGGATCTTTCTTTCCCACCTTCAAATTTATTATTTTTTTTTAAGTTTATTTCCAAGAAATGTACTTATATAAGAAGCAATACTAGTACAATCGAGAAAAAGTACACGTTCAAAGAAAAGGAAACTGACTTAAAGTTAACTGCGTGTAACATATGTACACATATTGATAATGCACTTAAGAATTGGCTCCATATACCTAAATGATGTAATCCTTACATTTTAGAAATGGAGGGGCCATTTTCTCAAGCAGTCCTCTTTTGTGAGTATTTTTAGTTGCATTATTGTGACTACCTTAAGGCCTTAACTGATTGAACCTATTTACCTCTTGTGGTCAGTTGATTTTGGGAAAGAGCCTAAAGTCACACAGTACCAAATCTAGTGAATAAGGGGGATGGGAATATGTGGTAATACTGTTACGAACCTGCCGGTCCATTGGATGGTGCTCGGTGGCCCCATCCATGCCAATGACCAGAGCTGCTTCTGAAAGTGGCAGGAACGATGAGATGTATCAGGCAAGCCTGAATACTTCAAGGGGGCGCTAAGGGAAATGCGTTTTTTTTACTGTGATTAATTTTTAACATTTAAGCATTCACCATGCATTTTGATTAAACAACTTGTATTAGAGTTCTCCAGTGAAATAGAACCAATAAGTGATCATTATGTCTATATGCACAGCCATATCTGTTTATTGGTGTTGCCTTATGCCTGATAGCTGTGTCCCACTGTCCACTGACCAGTTAAGCAGCTATCAAAGTGCTTGCACGTGGAATCTCTGTATGTGCACATTTTACCATAGGATTGCACAGGTAAACATTTTTCAATATCAAAAAATACACCTTGAAGTGTTTAACATTGGTTCTCTTAGGAGAATCAGATGAGGAAGGGGACCCTTAAAATGTCCCTTGTATATTTCCATATGGTATTTCTTTTATGTTTTTATAACTTTTTTAAAAAAATTCCTTTATTTATTACAGTGTCTCGCTACACATCACGGATTCTTTTTTCGCGGGGGTGGGGGGTGAGCTCAGCCGGCCCTGCGGGGAAGGGCTGGCATAGCATGTGGTGCTGGGGCTCGAACCGCGGTCCCTGAGAGGCGCTCTAGACCGCTGAGCTATCTTGCCAGCCCTGTTTTTATAACTTTTTAACTATTGAAAAACCTCTTTCGTCCTTGACTAGTGTTTGAATCAAGTGTCATGCGCCATGTATGAACCATCTCTGTTCACCATTGTGAATTTAATGGTGCTAGAACTTCTGAAACAACCCACTGTGGGAAAAGTTGGGAGTCCCAGCACCTGCGCAGATTTGTAGAGTGGACGGGGCATGGTCTCAGTGTGCTGGCTTCACTGAAGGCCCACCAGATGCTTATGTGAAGAGAAGCAAGTCAAGGTGATGGGCTGCATCTTGGGCCTCTCCAGAATTCCTGATGGAAGTGCTGACTCCTGGCCGTTCAGAATGTGACTATATTTGGAGATAGTCTTTCTAGTGGTAATTCAGTCAAGATGAGGTCATGAGGATGGGCTCAAATCCAACAGAAGTGGTGTCTTTGTAGGAAGAAGAGGTTAGGACCCAGAGGGGAAGCCATGGGAAGACGCAGGAAGGACATGACGTTTGTAATGAACACTGGGAGAAACCAGTGCTGCTGACAGCTCAACTGTGGTTCTCCAGCCTCCACACTATGAGAAAAGAAACTTGTGTTGCTTAAGCCACAAAGTCTGTGGGACTTTGTTTCACCAGTCCCAGCAAATGAGTAAATCACCTAAAGATTACCTACAGTATATCTTCATTTTATTGATTGATTAATTGATTGATTGGATACAGGGTCTCACCATGCAGTTCAGACTTGTAGTGATCTCAGTTTTGGGGCTGGCACAGTGTGTGGTACTGGAGGTCGAACCAGGATCCTCAGCTTGCCAAGCAGGCACTTAGACTGCTGAGCTATCTCCCCAGCTCCTATGCCTCTACTCTAAATGATTGCTTCAAAAAAAATCACTGCCTTATATTCATGTTAACCACTTGTTTCATGTTTTATCTTTTAATTCTTAAAAAGTTGTTTCGTAGTTCTTTGCCTTTCCCCTCCAGTTAATCCAGCAGGGAAGCAAATCAAGTGTTCTTGATTACAAATAAAGAAACTGTGGCACATAGATGGGTTAAGCCACTTACACCAAAGTGGTCTCTTGAAATATCAGCCTTGCTAAAGACAATCCTGACTTTATCAAGTGGAATATCTCACAGTACCTATCTTAGATGCTGCTTATTCCCAAATACCACACCTCCATTCGGCAGACAATGCCCAGCAACAAATGTGTGCCCATTGCTCAGGAGTCTAGAAGACAGCTTTTGGGGACTATCCCTGTAGACCACACTTCTTAAATTTTAATGAGCACACATAAATCACCTCTGGTGGCCTTGCAAGAATACAGAGTCTAATTCTGGCTGGCCCTGACACTCTGGATTTTTATTTTTATTGTGTTTTATTTTCTTTTTCTTATTTTTGGAATTAATTTTATTGAGAAATAAATAGCAATGAGACAGTCTCAAAATAGGTCAATAGGACAGTTTTAGTAATTAATACATTGCATATTGTTGTCTTCATAGTAGTTATTCATAGTACAAGATGTAGACATGATATCTTGTGTAAACACTATTAGTACAAATCTTTGTCACTGAACTAAGAGAAATTAGCTATATATCTAGCCTAACTAATTTATAATATATATATATATATTTGTTGTCACTGACTTGGTATTGGGTTTAATCCCACAACAAAAGTTCTGCTCAGATATATCCTGTGGGTTATGAAAGACTATCTTAACTTAGCTTGCTCTTAACTTAGCTAGGCCTCTGACTCATTTCAGGAATTCCTCAACTGGCAACAATATCTCAAAGCTTAGAAACATATACATTCTTTGAATTTACTGTGTATCTCTCTTCCTGCCTTAGTATTGAGATGGAATTTTAAAAAATTCTTTTAAGGAAAATATGTCTCAACAAAAGAATCTCTACAGTAAAAAAGTAAATGACTTCAAATAATGTAAACAGAAGCAGTGGTGGTTGGTTTGGTGCCGGTTTTTCTGAAGGACTTGAGGAATGACTGAACCCATACATGGAGATCAGATTGTTCCATGCCAGGCCTACTAGAATCAACAGCTAGGCAGATGTTCTTGAAGCTTCTATTACCATCATACATGCAAAGTGAGACAAGATGTTTTCATTTTATAAAAAAATGTAATAATAAATCAATATATGTCCTCTCACATCTTAACAAGGATTTGTTTGTGAACATTTATAAAAGGAGAAGTTTGAAAATCAGTATCTATAATAATTAATAGATACCACATCAAAATCCCAAAACACAGAGAGAAACAGCAACTGATGAATTTATTATCTTTCAAACATGGTGAAGCCTCCTGGGACTCAAGGTAAAAAATTTCGAGGCAGAATGCAGCAGGATCTGGTTTGGTTGTCAAGAGGCTCTAGCACCAGAGATCAAGGGGAATTCCTGAAAGGTTTAATCCACAAATGTGCACAGAAAGAACTCTACACAGTGCATGCGAGTGACCCACTGCCACGGAGCTGTCCTGCAGCTCACGGAGGCTCTCGTAGTTGGCTGTGCTCCTGCCACAAGGAGGCCAGTAGGGGCTGCTCTTCCTCAAAGCTCATTTTGACACTAGCCTTGAAATGATTTACAACTTTTGAAGGGTCTTATAGTCTCAGACCTTCCATTCTACGACTGGCTCTTCAGTACCTTGAGTAAGTGGAATTCCCCGTTGCCTTGTTAACTTCACTCAGTGTGGAAGAAAGCCAGTCGGGCTGTGCCTGCCCACTTTCAGGTCATCAGGCCGCTTCTGAAACAAATACAGTTTCAATTCCAAACTGCAGCACAGGTGTCAAAAATAATTGAAAACTAGAAATTATTTGTAATGCTGCAGTATCTACCACAAGTTGCATAGGTGAGAAGAAATGGGGAAAAACAGAGATGAATTAACATTCAGAAACACCTTCAAGCTCAGAAGTTAGATGCTAAAATACATCCTTAGAAAAAATCTCCCAGTGAAACTGAGTAAGTATTTGAATTCATATTATCTCCCCCTTCTGGCCTTCTCACAGATGGTCAGTGTTGGATAAATAGGTAGATAAGTAGACAATAATGAATGGAAGGACAGATAGGTAGGTAAATGAATTCTTTTTCTTTTTAAACAGGACTATGGGATAAACATCACAGAAAACATGAACATTTCTCTAAAATACAGAGGCATTTTGTTTTACATTTGCAGAGCTTGGCCTCATTACTTATCTTTCAGAGGTACAATTTAAAGGAGCTAATTTGAAATGGAAAGCTCACCAGCACCAGTAGTATATGGTAGATATTATCTTACACCCTAAAAAACTTAGTCCCAGTCTCTTTGCCTCAGCATGCTTTCTCTAATGCTGCTGGGGTGGCACTGTCCTGTTTTAGCTGGAGAAAAGATTCTTTTTTTTTTTTTTTTTGCAGTACCGGGGATTGAACTCAAGACCCTATGCTTGCCAGGCAAGTCCTTATTCTAATGAGCTGTTTCCCTGGCCCAAGATACTTTCTTGCTAGATGCCACAGCAGATGGTGTAGAGAAGCCAGAGAGGCAACAGGAAGACATCTGCACTGTGTAGGGAGGAGCAGCACCACTCTGCCATCCAGGATCCCAGGGAAGGGGAAAAGAAGTGATGCCCCAAGCAGAGGGATGGGCCCCAAGCCCTCTCCACTGCCCAACTTCCTGCCAGGAGGCAGGCTCTTCCTGGCCTCCAGTTGCTCTCTGGGGGACAAGTGACAGGAGTATGAGGTAGTGGCTTTCAGTATTTCAACCAATATGTACAATAAAATGTAGTCTTCACATTGTGTATGGAAACACAGCAGGATATGGATTTCAGGTGACTCCGAGCAGCTCTCCTGTACAGTGCACAGCCTCTTCCTTCACTTGGGAAGTGGATGCGGATCCCTTAAACCAACAAAGCACTCCCGGGTCATTGTGGCCGCACTTTGGAATTGACAGATGAGAAGGGATGAGGCTGGGAAGGATGGAAGCAGCTGAAATGCTGAGGGCTTTTAATTCTAGGCAAAATAGTTTGGCTGCTATTACTGGCTTAAAAAAAGAACCTAATAAAGTGTTTAAAAAGTAGATGAAGGGGCCAGGGAGATGGCTTAGTAGAGTAAGTGCTTCCCTGGCAAGCCCAAGGGCCTGAGTTTAATCCCCGATTCTGCAAAAAATAAAAAAATAAATAAAAAGGTAGATGAAAAGTAAACAATAGGTGGAGTAATTTGGCACAGATTTTGGGAGCCCATTCTGCATAAAAGGTTGTGGCAGCTGTCTCAGACACTGGCAGCGACGGCCTGCAGCGAGTAGGTGACCAGCTCAGACACGAGGCCCCGGTGCACAGAAATCAGGAGCACGGCTCTCATGATCCTACCCTGGCTCCCAGCCACAGCTCTGTGAGCTTGGACAGGTGACTTCCTGTTTTCTGGCTGAGCTCTACCAAGGGTCATTACTAGACTAGAAATATTACACAGAAAATTATAGAAATAAAAAATTGGTTAAGTTTTAAGTTGTAGGCCATTCTGAGCAGTGTGATGAACGCTTGTTCCTGTCCCACCCAGGATGTGAATTGTACCTCTGCCCGGCATGTTCATGTCCTATATACTATCTGCCTGTTAGTCACTTAGTAGCCCTCTCAGTGTCAGATTGGCTGTCTCAATGCAGCAGTACTTGCACCTATGTAGCCTTTATTTTTCAGGAATTATGGATAAGGCTTACAGTTCATTTCTATGCACAGTTTGCCGGCCTCGGGGTCTAGAAGCCTCTCCTGCGGAGAAGCACTGCCGAGCTTTTGTATGCAGGCGCACTTGCTCCCCAGGCAGAGGGGTGCCTGTCTGGGCACAATGCTTTTTTTTGGAGCAGCTGCCAATTCTGCTGCTGGAACAGCCTGACCTCCCTTCTACCTGTGTCATGGTGTGGAGGGAAGAGCGTGCCCGGGATTCACTTCCAAGGCACTCATCTCGGTGCTATGATCGCATACGCTTGCTGTGTGCACTGCATTCTCATAAAAGCACACTCAGAGAAAATGATCTGCTTTCAGCCCATTCTTTATTATCCTTTCATAAAAAATACAAATCATTGTGTGTTTAAAGTAGAGTTCAAGTCCTGGCATCTGTTCAGGGCACTTAAGTGTAAGAGAACCTCGTAGACATGAGAGGCACTGACACACACAGGGCAGGCTCCAGCCACCACAAACATTTCTTCTGCTTCCCTACGGCTTGTGGTCAGCCACGAGGTCTCACTTTTCTCCACTGCAGAACACTTCTTTTCAGACTCAGTGGGTATACAGATAAAGTGCTCTTGATTCTGCCTCACTGTATGGCTTTAGAGAGGTTTCATGGCAATTCTTCCTACCTGAGAAAATGAGTTTTGCCTGTGTTTTGCACACCTTCATCCTAATCTGCACCTTCAAAGCAAGTAAAGTAGAAAAGACAATTACTAGGATTTTCTAAAACCATGTTCGCATACAATATAAAAATTAAAATACTTGAAATCTTTTCATCAAAATCAAACAATTATCCCATGTTGTTCTGTGGTGATACAGAAATGCTCTCATAAACCACTTGGGGCACACTACATAAGTCAAAGCAACTACTAAAAAGGAGCAATTTATTGCACTTTGTAGAAGACTAAGGACGGGTTAAGGCTGATTAAAATCCACCTTCTTCAGTAATTCAGATTCAGTGCATTCAATTTGAAGCATTCTGAAAGTGCTGACAGGCGTGGGCAAGACAGAGCTTGCAGGTGTATTTTAAAGATGTGTACAGTCATTCTCTGGCATCCACTGGGTGTGGGCTGAGACCACCGAGGACACTACAATCCACATGTGCTCAAATTCCTTGTCTAAAATGGCACAGTAATTTTTTTGGGTTATCTGAGACAGGGTCTTGCTATGCAGCACAGGCTGGCCTTGAACTCACAGATTCTCCTGCTTTAGCCTCCTGAGTGCTGGGATTATAGGTCTGACTTCTAAAAATGGCATATCTGCTTTTAACCTATACACATCCTCCTGTAAATTTTGAATCACATTCCAGTTAATTATAAGACAGCGTAATGTAAATGTTACATACGTAGCCATTCCACTGCATTTATTTTAAGAAAATGACAAAGAAAAACTGTCTTCATGACCGCAAGAAGGCATCCCAGAGGTAAATTCTCAACCTTGAGCTGTAAGGCCAAATAAATCCCTTTTCTTCGTAGTTACCTAGCATTCTCTGGTTGCTATCCTGAAGACAACTAACACGGGCTGTGCATGACTATCCCTCACTTCACCCCAGCTTTCCTCAGTCTCTGCCATTCCCTCCCCAAGCCACTCTCCAGAAACCCACATGTGAGTTCAGCCTCGCTCGGCCTCCATGAAGCTGGTCGGCAGCAGGTACAAGATCTGTCCATCAAGGAAATTTTTTTAAAGCTTGGAATCCAAGTTTCTAGGGCATGTGGGCCTATGTTTACCTTTGAATTTGATTTCTTAACCAATTCTCCAGAGAAACTCCTTTAGTCCATGACATAGCACACCTTTACTGGCTTTCCCCGGGATGGCAGAGCAGTCATGAGGCACTTACCAATGGAAACATGCTCTGGGAAATGCACTGCCCATGATTTTGTCACTGTGGGGCCATGGCAGGTGTCTTCACACCAGCAGAGATGGCTAAAACATCACAGGACCATCACCTCTGTGATCTGCTGTTGACCAGAACGTTGGGTTTTGGTGCGTTACCCTCGCTGAATCCTTCCTTCCTTCCTGCCAATCCAACTGTGATACTTTCCCTCTGCTCCAGGCGATAGCTCTGTTCTCTGAGCTCCTTCAGTGGTATATTCTTTCCTACATATCCTGTCTCCTGAAAGTGTGCTCTGTTAGCTATTGCTGCTTTTAATGCTGTGATCTTTCCTTAAGTGAGTTGAAAAATCCTCAAATGGAAACACTGTCTCTTTTTATGTCTCTACCGCAGTGTGTGGCACAGAACTGTATATCCATGTGGTAATTCATCTTCACTAATAATTAGCATGAGATCTAGATGTGACGTTCTTTGTGTCTTTGTAGCACAAGTTTCCAAAGTTCAAGAGCTGCAAAGTATGGTGGTGCACACCTGTAATCCCAGAACTCTGGTAGGTTGAGGTGGGAAGGTTACAAGTTCAGTTGTAGCCTGGACAATTTAACAAGACCTGTCACAAGTTATTGAGGTGATGGTGCGTGCCACCACATCTAGCTTAGAAGGGCCTTATTCATGATCTCCAGAACCCTGGACTTTATTTAACTACTTCCCTCAAATTGCCTTTGCTTCTGCAGTGGGTAGGTATTGGAAAAAGTAGTTACACCCACTTGGGATACTGAGCTGACAGAGATGCAGATGCTCCTGCTTGTGTGCAAATGACATCAGTGCTCAGCAGTCAGGAGTGCTGGTATCCCTTGGCGATAACGCCACAGCCTTGGCCACCCTGAGCTTCTAGCAGTGCTGCTTTGTCACCATCACTGCCCTCTGTCCCAGGCTGCTCACCTGCTGCCACCAGCCTCATCTCCATTGGTCAGACCCCTCCCCAACCTTTGGTGCAAACTTTCTGCATTAGCTTTTTGTTGCTGTGCCCACATAGCTAGAAAAACAAACAGGAAACTTATCTCAGTACATAGTTCCATTCCAGTGCATGGTCCTGGCCCCAAGGCAGAAATCCCATGGCAGAAGTGCAGAGGAAGAGCCAGAGAAATAACATCCCTCTTGGAGGACACCACCAGAAACCAACCTTCCCACCCAAGAGAGGGCTCCTGGCTTACGCCAGCTGTGAGCACATCCACGGTGCCCCTAGGATGACACGCACCCTCAAGTGTCATCATGCACTTAGACATTTATTAATTCACTCAAGTGACTGTCACAGATCAACCATAATGCGCATGGGAACATTAGCCGGCACTCACTAATGTACCTCATACACACCGCATTTCTACCCTCTTTTTGCTTCTTTATTCCCTTTCATATTTGTGATACATCAGACTTACATTTGTTTAGGGGAATAAGTAAATACAGTATACATATGATATCTTGGTAATTTTTTCCAAGAGTTCTTGAATTAATTCCTTGTGTTCACTAGAATCAGGATAGACTCCCTCTGTGGAAAATATCGCTAGTCTTTAAACAAGTTGTATTTTTTTAAATGAACTTCCCATAGACATTCTAGTTCACATTGTTCCAAGACTACACAGCTCATAATTCTGAATTTTCTTATTTCTCTGGTACTTTGAGTATCCCAGCAATTTCGCATTGGTGGCAAGTTTCTCTCACTCACTTCTCTGGTGTGAGGGGCTGGTAGGGCAGGGCCCGGTTATTGCAGTGGTCATATGATTTCATAAACAACTTCACTGAAAGCAAGAATAAAAGCCAGCGGATGCTGGATGCTGCCAATCATTGTTGCGGGATAATTTCTAGTTTTCAAAAACGACCTTAATAGTTATCAGTTTTAAAAAAGAAATCTAACACAATTTTTTTTAAAAAAAAAAAGCTTTAAAAACAATGGAGCTATGCCAGATGTCCATTGATGGACAGAGGCACAAGAACTGGAAGACCTGTACAGATGTGAGCACTTCTGGTTGAAGAGAGAAGCCTGAAAGCTACAACAGCCCTGCAGAAGAGGCCCCAGGTGGCCCCAGGAGCCAGTCCTGTGCTACAGCGCCCCTGCTGGTGGCCTCTCCTAGCGCTGGATGCTGGGCAGGTCCTCTGGAGGAACAGCTTTTCACTGTTCTCTTGCAGCATCCTCTCCCCTACTTGGGCCAATCCCAAAGCAGACTTTTTGAAATTTCACCTTTCTGGAAATTCCTAAGACCTCTGAGACTAGGGGGGGGGGAGGTCTCAATTTTGAGAATGGTCCCAGATTTGGCTTTAAACATGCTTTCTATGATCTGGGGCTACTCTGGTGGGAAAGAGAGGGGACAGGGATTACTGAGCTGGCATCCCGAAACAGGGTCACCTTGTAGCCCTATGTCTTTGGTTCATTGCTGATGTGCGACACTTTTACTTTTATGTAGCATTTAAAACCTACTCCCTTGAAATAAGGCAAAATGACACTAAGAAAAGCAGTTTAAACTGTGATACAAGGTTGACATTAAGTGTCAGCTGGTAACTTGGCAACTAACATGGGACCTAGAAGTTGGACATGTGGTAGGCAGACTGAGACAGGGGGATCATTTGAGCATGAAAGTTGGAGACCAGCCTGGGAAACAGTTCAAGACCCTGTCTTAAAATCAAAATAAAAAAATAGGGCAAGTGCTAAATTGAGGCAAGCACTTTCTTCTGCTTTATTCTGAGAGCCACAAGTATTTTCTTAAAAAAATAACTCAAGGTCTTCCATTCTTGCTATTTCACTTGCTCTTTGCCTTCCTTTCAGTATTTAGGATGTAAGTAAGGTTCATCCCTTTCATGGAAAATATAAATAGTTTTCTTAATAATTTGTTTTGTGCCTGTGAAGTGTCTCTTCTCCTTCGGGATATTGCCTATTGATGCTCTGTATCAAATGTGCCCCCAGGGACAGAGGAGTTAGACTCCCACTTGACATGACAAGGAGACATTGCACAGGGGAGTCACTGACCCACAACAAGGCAGGAAACTAGAGCTGTTCTCCCTCTGTAGGCATGGGCAGTCCTGACTTACGAGGAGTGAGTTTCAGTCTGAGAGAACATTGCTGAGCTGGATTTCTTTCATTGTTAAGTACAACCAAGTGATTCTTATGCATTTTTGTCAAAAATGTACAATGCAAACCATAAAAAAGCCAAACACAACACACAAGTCACTGACTGTACTGTACTACCACACTGTGCAATGAGCACGCAGCAGCACAACTGTGACAATGCCCAGAAAACAAGGGAGTTGCTTCCAGGATTTGTTCCCATCCAGGAATGTTTGTAATTTGAGGCCAGTTTGTATCTGTGAAAGTTCACAACTTGAATGTTTATTAGTCAGGGACCTACTGTAGTTAGCTTATTAACAGTTCTAATTTAGTGCCCTTTTTTAAAAAAAGCAATGATTATTGAACCCAGGCCCTTGCAAACCCTAGACAAACATATTCCCTTGAGTTACAAGCCTGGTGCCTGGATTTTTCAATGCAGCAGCCAGATCTTATTTGAATGTCTATTACAGTTCATGTCTGTCAAGAGTCTCTGGGGTCCTGGTTCCTACTCAGTATTTTACCCCTCCTTTGTTCTACATTTCTAGATAAATCTGCCTCAGGCTTCTGAACAAAAAGACCGAAGAGAGGCCAAAGGCCAAGTTCGGCCACACACTGTATAGGATTTGGAATCTGGAAAGAAAAGCGGTGGCTATGGTGAAAGGAAAAGAGGGCGGTATAAGCTGCACAGGCAACCACCATGCAAAGCACCATACAGGATGGATGCATAGGAGGGTGGGTTTGTCAGGAGCTGCAGCCCTCAGATGGGACACTACTGCAGGGTGCATCTAGCCTGCTCTGCCAAGGGCCACCACCCAGGGCGAGTGACGGCTGGAGCACCAGCATCTGCTCCGTGCTTCGCAGGTCCTTGACTCACCTGGAGCAGAAAGAAGGTCAGTGTGGCAACAAGGCTTAGGGAGAAGTCACCCCCACGCCTCTACTCTCAAGGGACATGTGACCACCAGAGGCACACCTGACCAGTGTGTGGTGACACTGCCTTCTCTGCACAATAAATGGAGCAGCCTGGAAAAATTACCAGGAGCATTCACATCCCCAGTTCATTGGGATGATGCTTTTTCCTGGACTCCTAGTTTAAACTAATGTTCCACAATAAAGAGCTATTATTTATATTAACAGTTCTTTAGTGTGTTATTTTGTGGGGCTGGAGATTAAATCCAGGACCAGGCCAATGCTTTACTACTGTACTATATCCCCTGCCTGCATACAAATCCTTAAAAAAAGTTCTTATACTCATATTCACTTCCTGTCTCTCCCTCTACATATGATGTATGTGACAATTGATGCATTCTCTGAAAATAGCATTTAGCTTAATGTCCTGGACTGTGACATTCTAGACCTGTTAAGATTTATAATAATACAAAATGTCTCCAGCCCCAGTTTTGTCCGTTCTTTCGAAACAGTCTTTCATCTAAGTGGGTCAGTGACTCAACTATCCACATTGATGTGTCACACTTAAGAGGGATGACTAAGGACAGGCTGGTTCCAAACAACTTGGACTTTTCTACTTAAAAATAAATATGTACAGAGAAAACAATTTTACAGAAATATACAACAGAGAGTAATTTAGCACACTGCTCTCAAATACAATAAAATACTGTTTAGAGCTAGGAAGAAGAAATCATTTGCTGAACTTACACTTCATTTTTTCTTTATTCAGGGAATGAAATCAGCCCACATAAATAAAAGGCAGCGACCTCAGTATCTAGTTTTATAACAAAATTGCCTGTTTTTTTTCCATCAAATCAAGTGCAAAGAAGTAGAAGTAGATTGTGTCTGTCACCAATCCTTTATTGAAACTGGTAACTTATACACAACAGGACAACAAAAATAATGTTCAGTATGTACAGCCTCTGTACGGACTATCTGACTATACACAAGGCAAAGTGAGGACGGAACTATTGCATCATCTGTGCACACAGAAACAGAACAGACGACACGTGCACATTACAGTGAACTGACATCACAGTCCAGTGGAGACTCGGTGGAACACAAAAGGTACTCATCTATTGCGCATGGCAGCCTGCTCAGTGCGTGCACTCAGTAGTCATCTACCCAGAGTTGGAAGCCGAGATCGGTTGTGCGGCTATAAGTCTCTTAAGTGAGACCACCTCTGTGGATAAGTTTGCTAGCCCTTGCTTCAAGTATAAGCTCTCTGAGTTGGAAACACTATGCCCACTGTCTTTAATCTCCACCACTCCAGTTTTGAAACCATTTTGAGTCTTGCTGCTCAGGTCTTTTGGATGCCAGTGTTCCGATTTGAGGGACCAATCTTGAATGCTCGTCACCTGCACTGAGAAAGGAGGGAGGGAAGAATGAACCACACTCGCAGTGTTATGGTTTCCAAGTTCAAAATGTCTTTTAGACGTCATGTCAACGGGCGAGGAGAGTTTTTGTGTGGCCTCAAACTCACTGTCAAAGGCTTCTACTTTGATCTGCATGGCTTTGGCTTTGATCCGGAGCTTGTGAGGCAATGCAGAGGAGTTCACCTCGGGGACTTTCACGACTGTGGCATGCATGCGCTGCAGCTCCACAGGGGAGTGGATAGGGCCCTTAGGAACCTGCTGCTCATCTTCCCCATCAGAGGACTTTCCCACAACCCCGTCGTCAGTCTCAGAGGTTCGTGGAGAGTTGCTGGAGGATCCGTTGACTTGCAGGAGAGGGGGAGAGTGTGAGTAGCCCGCAAAAGAGCTCCCCATGTAGCTCTGGTAGATGGAGGCCGTGTAGGAGCCACGGTCCTCTCTTGGCTCCCTTGGGAAGGGCTCCAGCTCCACTGGCTCCTGCTTGATGACCTGGAACTTGCTCTCAGGACTTCTGCAGCTGCCCTGCACAGGGCTCTCCCGGGCGTGCTCCCCTGAGGACACCTCGGACACATCAGACACAGAGCTCTGCGGGGAGTGCTTGATGACAGAAATGCAGCCGCCAGCCACCAGCCCTGGCTCATGCTCATCCCCGAATGCGCTCACAGATGTGGACTTGGACTGCTGGTAGTCCTGAAAGTACACAGTCGTGGAATTATTGAGTTTCTGAATCTCCTGAGCATACGCTGTAGAGCTAATTAAACCAAACTTTAATTTCAGGGAAAGCAGTTCAGCTTTTAAAGTGGCATTTTCTTCTCCCAGTGCAATTAGTTTGTTCTCCAAAACCAGGTCATTCAGTCTGCGCTTCTCACGAGAACGCTTGGCAGCTTCGTTGTTTTTCCGCCGCTTCTCCCAATACATAGCATCCTTCTTTTCATCGGGAATGAATTCTCGTTTCCTTCGGCAGGCAGAAGATTTGTTTTTGCCCATGTTTCCTTCACCCAGAAGCAGCTCTTCAGCTGTGGACAGGTCCTCGGGCACCTCGGGCAAGGCTGCGGCCAACACCATCATCTTGTCCGCGCTGCCAGGAGTGTCGAGGGACGCCTGCTCCTTCTTGATGGCCTGCATCTTTCTCAGCTGCATCAGAAGCAGCCTTACCCTCACAATATGTGCAGCAGAGGACAAGCTATTTTCTCAGTATCTTCAAATGCTCTTAAAATCCATCAACAGTCTTTTCTGGTTCCACTCTCTGCAATAAATCTGACAAATTGAAGAGAGCAGGGTCGTCTGGTTACCTGTAACATACAAAGAGAAAAGTGACTCACTAAGATAGACATCGGCTGCCAATTATATACAGGGAGCTGCGCTAAGCATCTGGAGAATATACGTGTGAGCAGGGACAGAGTTCTTTCCTCTAAGAGTCTGCAGTCTTGGGAAGAACCAAAATACTCAGATGTCTCATGGACAGCCTGAAGTTCCTATCTGCAGGGAGTTTTGAGGTCTATGGCAGTAAGAAAAAAAAAAAAAAACTAAATCAAACAAAATAAAAGAACTTTTGAGCTGGGAGAAGAGGACAGTGGTGTTTAAGGACACAGGCCAGTGTGGCCTGCAGAGGTGGGACAGTACTGGAAGGAAATGATAGGTCACCTCTGGTGGGTGAGGAACATTCGCACACTGTGGCACTTCTGAATAATTTCAGATAATGTTTACATGACGGTTGAGCAAACATGGCTTCCTCTTCAAAGAAACTGCAGTAAGTAAAGTCCTCTAACATCTGTACACAAGTTCTGCAATCACAGAAAATACAAATGGAGCTGAAACTTAGTGTTCAGAAAACTAAAAGCTACCAGGAGAGCTGAGCTGTTGGTCTGTTCCCACCTCCACACAGATGCGTATTTTGGGGCTTGGGACTCCAAAGCCACCCTGCGGATGCATCCAACCCCAGATAAAAAGGCTCCTTTCCACAGTCAGCACCCCAGAAGAGCCTGTGCTTGCAGATTAGCAAAAGCCCTTTCTCAGATTCCTTCGCACTGTTTTATTAGAGGGAAATACTGAAGACTCTTTTGGGTCCTGAAAATTGTCTTAATAGGACTCGGTTATACAGTAGCTTTGACTACAAGTTATCATTCAAAGGTCTTTTTTTTTTTTTTTTTTTTTTAAAGTAGAATCAGTTCTTGAAACTTAAAATTGCTTTAAACCAAGACAGTGTAATTATGGAAAAATACTTCTTTCAGTTTTACTAATTAGTTTCAAATAAAATACAAGAACTCAAAAGCAGAATTATCAACTAGTTTCTTCTCCCACAAGTGAAATATTTATAATATGCATTTGGCCTGACATTTGCCTTTTTCCTTGTTTTTTAACTCATGGTGCTGGGGATCAAACCTATGGCCTCCCACATGCTCTCCCTCTAGCCCCTGATGTTGCTCTGCCATGTGATAATAAATCCACGGTATGGGCCACCAACACTCCTTTCGTGGTGGTTTTGGGTCTGTCTCTACCTAGATTCTAATTCACTGCCCAATCTTCCAGCTGGTAATGCTGGAAAATAAAGTAGACATGAATAGCAACTCTTCACTAGGACTAACTGTACGCACCAATAGTCTATCCTGCCATATTAAAAAGATTTAATGTTTTTGTTTGACGTCACTACTTCTGTCTTACACATAGTTTCATAATGACTAATGAAGTTTAATTTTATCAATTGGAAAAGCCTGCCAGTCTCCTACCTTGTCTAATACAATAGAAGACACAGTGCAATAATTTCAACATCAGAAAGAAGGGGCTTCTTGTCACGTCTTGTCTAGTACACTGAGCCAACCTACTCTAGGCTATGGCTGGGCACAGCTCAGGGAAATGTGTGGCTCAGAATTTCAAGTTTCTGTTTGTTTTCTGATAATGACAATTTAACGGGGCACCAAGGGCAAGCTGTGCGTCACAGAGCCACTGGTGCTGCAGAAATGGAAACTCTCTATCGATCACTGAGGACACCACCTGGCTCCTATCGCTTCCTTTTAGGCTCTGTCTTCACACATGGACCCCATTTTCATCTCTACATTCAACAGTCATTCCTCCTGTGGAAGTCTGTAATACAATGATGCAAAATTAGGTTCTTCTCCCTCAAATGAAATCAACCCAAAGCAAAGAGTGAGGAATCCCAGCTCAGGAAGGACACAGACCTTGATCTTTCACAAGTTGCTTCCCTTTCCAGACCTGGGCAACAAACCCAGGACCTCTGCTCTGAAATACAGCTCTGCTATTTTTTAATTTTGAAAAAGGGTCTTGCTAAGTCTTTAAGTTGACCAAGCTGGATTCAAACTTCGAATCCTCTGCCTCCAGCTTCCCAGTGTGCTGGGATTACAGCACATGCACCACCCTGTCTGGCTGGTAATTCTTTCTAAAACTTGTACTGCAAAACACACAACTCCAAAAGAATACAAAACAAAACACAGCCTTACCAAAGCACTCACTCCTTTTCGTCTTCTCACATGCAGTTTACTGCCCATCTTTATGAAGTTGTACATTTCACTGTCTCTGCAGCCTCACTGGCAAATCACCACAACCCTCTTAGGGTATTTTCTGCAGCACTGCTTATCAAATAATCTTGTAGGAGTGGAGTTTATCAGCATTTTGAGTAATGGGGAGGCTCTGATTTCAGATGCTGTGTACCTTTCTCAGCATCACCAGGGCATGTTAGATCCCATCCTAACTGCACATGCTATCCTAAGCCAACAAAGGTAGCTCCTAGATGTGTCTTTCATCTTCCTCGAATGAGACTGGAACTTAATGAACCAAGATTTTTTTTTTTTGTATCTTTGCAGAATCTCTTAAGTCCTACCTATGTCAAAACAGCAAAAAATACAGCAGTGGACACTGTCACCCATGACTTATTTTCTATACAAAACCGAATGTGCATTCATTTTCAACAAGGGTAGTAGGTAGAAGAGAGACCCAGAGACTCTGTGAGCAGCATGTGGTCACACAGCAGTCCGAAGAAGAACCGGCTCTGCACTGTATTTTTATCCCCTAACAATAAACCTACATGAAAGCTGATGAAAAGGCCCTTTGCAACACCTTCTAAAAACACCAGTATTTATGCTAACCTAATGACTTTCTTTCAAACCCCAGCATTTCCCTTTATGATTAATTTAACAATTACTTCATCTGTGCGTCATCTTCTCAAATCAACATTTAATGCTGTGATACATTAGTCATTGCTTGTGTTTATTCTTCAGTGAATAAGTGATACTAAATGTGAATTCTATGATGTTTGGACATTTGGCCCAATTAACTTCATTACACCTATTAGGTGATACAACTACTTCCGAAGAAGAACATGAATTAAAAGAAAAGCTGTGAAAGCAGAGTCCGCACACAGCTGACAGTCCCCACACTGACACAATGATGTTACCGCTGCCCAGCGCCTTTTCTAACACACTCGCTGCTGCTACAGCTGCTGAGTTTAGAAAGCTGGATCCCTAGACGCTATTTGTAATGAAGACTTGATTTAGAAATTTCTCCAAAAAAAAAAAAAAAAACCACACTCTTACAACCTAAACTCTACATTAATTTATCCTGGAAGAGTTACTTAGCATAGAACCTCATCTTCTTCTGAAACTCGAAGTCTCACAGAAATACTGTTGGATAGCTCACTCTTTTTTCCCTCAAAGAAAAGAATAAATTTGTTTTCGAGCATCTAAAATCTTATCAGTATCTAAGACCTTCTAATCCAGGGACATGTTATAATTATCTCCTAAAGGTGACATGTTGTTGCAGTTGCTTCTATTATATAGTTTGATCTTAAAATTCTGTCAATATGATGAAATATGATTTGATATACTTAATGGTTTGCAAAGATTTATATAGAAATGTTTCATTTTTTTCTTTTCTCTTAGTGTACTGTTAACTCTCAGATGTTAGCATAAATACTATCACAGAAAAAAAAAACTGTTCTTACAGTAAACCTAAGCTTTGCTAAATGATGTATCACTTATCTCTCCAATAATAAGGCAGCTGCTTATCTTACAGGTAAGTGCCATTTTCAAGAAAAAAGTTAATCTGTCAATTTCATAGTTCTCTATGCTTTTAAAACCTAACAATATTAGCAAAATGTTAGCTTACACTTCTTAAATTTCTACTGTGGGTAAAACCCAGGATGTTTACATCAATGAAATGCTTTATTTCTATAGGTAATAAACCAATCTAGTGCTGAAAAGCAAAATAAAAGAACTTAAATGTACACCCATGAGAAGATGAGGGATGCAAAAGTTTAGTAAGAAACAGTGAGGATGCATTCTCACACTTCAAAGGAAAACGCTCTTCAAACTGAGAAAGCAACATTAACCTTCTCTACGTGCCTGGGCCACACACTGATAATATCATTTCGTCTCAAGTTAAGACTCTAAATCTCAAGTTAGAAAGATGCACTGCCCCAGGAGAGAGAGCATATGTGCGCGCGTACACGTGTACACACACACACACACACTTTCCCAGCATGAATTCCACCACAGCAAAACACTGACCTTTTTTCTTTATTCTACTTGGAAACATTTGTAAATAAATTTTTCAGCATTTAACTGGATTTACCATCAGTCGTTCACATTCAGTCGTTCACATTCAACAAATGCCTATTTGAAACTTATACTTAAAGTTAATAAAAATGTTACATTGTATTATAGCACTGAAGCAATTCAGTAATTCCAATATGAGAGTGCAATTTGACAGTCTTTATAGGAGGCTGGTGTTTGCAACCTAATGCACTATAGTCAATTCTGAAAGCTGCAGAGAAGTGCATGCACACTGGCACATAGACAATCAGCTGGGCGTGGTGGCACACGCCTCTAATTCCAGCACTCCTCAGGGCTGAGGCACAGAGCACTGCCTAGTCAACTTACCAAGACTGTCTCCAAGTAAAAATAAAAGGGCTGGGTTGTATAGTTTGGTGTGAAGACCCTAGGTTCAATTTCCAGTACCACAAAACAAAACATAATTCATTTCATTGCTTGAAACACAGTGCTCACGAAAGAGAATAATGGGCAGTGAGGTGGTGGAATGGTAATGCTCCTTTTAAAAAAATCTCTGAAAACTTCAAAATCAGGATCATTCTACCCTTAAAGCATCTGAAGAGATGATTAACCAGCCTAGCAACTAATCAGATATCTCAACAGACACCAACAGTCCCTCAGTCACTTCCTTGAGGGAAGGGCTGTAAGGAACAAGTGCTTACTATAGGAATATGGTACAGTGCTGGGGGGAGCAGTATGGGCTGGGGCAGGGACAGGGCAGAGAAAGTTTTGAAGAATTACACCAATTCTATTGTGCCTTTCTAATTTCTTGTTAATCTTCCCCAACAGCAGATGACTGTAAATGTCATTGATTTTACTAACTGCCTTATGGATACAGTAGATGAAACACTTTATTTTTAGGGTTAATTTGAAGGCCACTTAATTCCAGTATAAGATCCCCAGAAAGTTAATAAAAGACACCATATTCTGAGAAATAAAAGGCTTATAAATATCCAATGAAACTGGGGCCTCAAAGCACAGATTATTAATAATAGCATCTAGTAAATCCCTACTAAACTTAAAAACAAAATATGCTCTCTAATTAAAACCATATGAAAAAATTTTAACTACAGGAAAGTTATTTGCAAAGAAATAAGAGATAATTGGGGGTGGTGGTTAATAAAAATTCATTTTGAAACTGGGAAAGTCTTATGTAATGTCTGTGATCAAAGGTCAATGTCTTGCAACATTCTCATACAAGTCCGATCTGGATAAAAATCAACTTAAATATAATTTAGAAAAATAACAGGATACCAAACAATGGGTTAACCCTGTGAAATACAGGCATACCTTACAAAAACAACAAAATGAGTGTTATAGGAAATTTCAACAACATTGTTTCAGTTATATTTGAATTGAATCCCAAGTGTGCACTCATTTCTCTATAGAAATTAAAAATATTCAACTTTTAAGAGCATCAATGTCATCTGCGTTACAATGGAAATAATGAAGTATGTCTGATCTTTAACTTGGGTAGAAATAAAGCTGAGACATTATGACTGCACCTTTCCACCTCAAGCCACGGCCACATCTGTATTTCAGAATTGCCTCCGCTGACCAGGGCAAGGTCAATTGGAATGGCCCGTGCAGGGTGACTCAGGAGTTGCTCAACGTGTGAAAGGGCTCTGGCAAAGCGTGTTAATTTCCAGGGTGTTGCATCACAGTGATGTTATAATTGCACTTCACCAAGATAAGCTCTAACACAGAAAGGAAATTGTTTCAAAAACTGCAGTGAGCTTGCATTCATACTCACTGAAGGGAGGAATAGAAGGGAGGGGGTGAAAGTGCAGCTCCCCATCTTTTTTACGCTCTGGGCTTGGGCTGCCAGTAAATTCCCCCATTTTCTCATGGACAGGGGCAGCCCTCAACTGTGCTTAGCACCTACAGTGTTTAGTAGGCTTCAATTCTGAAACACCAGTGTGAAGGTAATGATGACTACTATAATGCCTTTTACCACTCTTTCTGAAGCTGTGCCTGGTGAAATTTAATCTTGGGTATGTAAAAAAATCTTCGTCTGGGAAAGGTCGGCCTTAATTTTCAACCACACAAAGCTGAGCACCCCTAACCAGATGCTGATTTCAGGCCTTGTTTTAGAAGCAGAGACCACTCAGGCCCCAGCACACAGGTCATAGAAAGTCCCAGAGAACTAATTGGACAGGGCCTGGCTGTTCTACCATCGGCAACTCATCCTCAGGTCCTCCAAACTTTCCCAAAACATCAACACTGGTCTGGGACATTTGAGGGCCACTGACCCTATTGGGATTTCCCTCTTACCTGAAATTAACATTGGTTTTCGTAAGAGAAGCACCCCTCCCTCCTCTGCTCTGAAACACACACACACACACACACACACACACACACACACACACACACACGCGAAATCATCCGCAAACATCTTCACAGGCCTAACAGCAGCCACCAGCATCAAGGTCCAGAATTGCTTCAGCGTTAACTCATGAGGAGTCCTGTTCCTGGTCAGCGCTGAGGCTTCCCAAGGGCCCCTCTCCCTCCCTAGTTTGCCTGGAAGGCCGGTGGAATGGGGCAGCTCTAGCAAAGTCTATAAGAAAACAGCAGCAGCAAGGAGACACTGACTGGGAAAGGGCCATCCACTGGACCCAGGGAAGCCAGGCCTTCCGTCTGTTTTCGATAAAGAGCAGGTCTCCAAGAACCCACTGTAAATCCTCCGCGGTAGCGGGTCTGGAAGTCTTCAAGTTGAAGGAGAACCCGGAGCTGCACTTGTAGGGTGGGACGGCAGTGTTTGGTGGGATTGTGATTTTATTTTGTTCTGAACTTGGTGAACCCAAGTTTCCTTAGACCACATAAAGATTTTAAAAATTAAACTAGCAACATTAGCTCAGCCCGCCCATTTGAGTCGGGAGGTTCTCTCCATCTCTCTGGGCACGGAGGGCCGGCCTATCCCAGCGACACTAGCGGTGGTGGTGGTGGGTCCTCCTCTCCATACGTGAAGCAGCAGCCTCTCGAACAAAGGTGTCTGCGGTCTCGAACATACAGCCCGCGGGGGCGTGGGCCCACCCTGGGGTTCTGTCCAGCCCGGCGCCCTCGCGCATTCCCTCCAGTGGCCAGGCTCTGCTCCCCGAGAGGCGCCTCCGCGGGGTGGGCGGCGCGGCGAGGCCTCGGAGGCGCCAGGACCCCCGCGCCAGAACAAAGGAATGCGGGAGGGGCGGCGGCGGCGGAGCCCAGTGCAGCGGTCGGTGGGCGGGCGAGTCCTCTCGAGCCGCCGCCCTTCCCCGTGCCGCTGGCGCCCCAAACCCGGGCCCGGGAGGGGCGCACACCAGGCGGGGCACGCGCCCCTGGAGGTCGCGGTCGGAAGGTGGCGCGCGCGGCCCCCCGCAGGCCCGGGGCTCCCACCCGAGCTCGCCAAGTAGGTCCGGATCTGACGCCAGTGGCGTCCTGCAGAACGACCGCAATCATTCAGGGTAACAAAATCTGTTTGGGATGAATCTGTATGATTGGGACCCACTTTCTCACTCGCCAAATCCTCCAATTTATTTAAATATTACGTTAAGAAGAAAAAAAAAAAGCTTACAGGCAAGCTATTATATGCATATATTCCCATGTAATTACACCGCACAGGAGTCTAGGAAGAAAACTTCACATATTCATGAATCTTCACACGAATAAAACTAGGTTATCCAGACCAAAATACAATCTATTAACCCATATTTGTTTCTCATAAATCATATCTGTCTGGAGAAAAAAAAAAAACACGATGGGAAATAAATACTTCTGACCTCATTAGCTGTTGTTATTTACAAAAGCCAAGAACAGAAGATGACACTTGGCTCTTTCCGCTGTTCTCTGAGAACAGCAGTTTCTAAGGCGTCCTTTAAAAAAAGATAGATGGGCGTCAGCACCCAGCAAACCACCGGGCGCCGCGAAATGCCTTCCTAAAAATACAATCTTATCAAAGGTCTCCGAAGGCGTGGAGTTGAAACTACAGCAAATGGCCTTGAACTTGTATTTGCACACTACCCTGGAGAAAACACCAGAAATAGCACCGAGGCCACAATTGTTAAAATGTGACAGGGCTAAATTTAGAAGAACGCACATTTCATTTAGGGCAAAAGACCCACATTTGGCAGCATGAGCTAACGCGATGCTTAGCCGGTTGTCTACTTTGCTGTTTAAAATATCTCTTCTAAAAAACCTGTTATAGTGACATTCTTAAACGCTGAGATTGTCCTACTTTTTCTGTAGCGAGATTATAAAATCACGTAATTAGCTCCCTCTTTCTACGCTCACTGCCAGCAAATTCGGCAGTTACATAATGCAACATTTCCAGGAAACTATTATGCGATCTGTCTCGAGTCTGAAAAAGCAATAATAAGGTGTGAAAAAGGGCTGATCGAATGGAATGCATTACAATTAGGAAGCCGGGGAGGTTAACGTCACAATGGCTCGTTCCAGTTTTAAAAATAACAGCTCGGAACATTTTTAGGAGCGAGCACCCCCCCATAGTACCCAAGATCAGTATTCAAGCCCAGAAACACTTCCTTTCATGTAGTGCAGACCGTTTTAAAACATATTTATTTGGGATTGGATAGGGATGTAAATAACGATCCAATGCCCAACGCTGCGCTAAAATTACCCGACCGTTCCACCCAGATGTGCACATTCCCACATCGGCCCATAGTCCCTGCCAACATTTCACCGTGGCAGATTATGCAATGTAAGAAAGGACAAATCCACAACCTTCCCGAGGGCTTGTAAAACACGCTGACGACAACAGGGTGGAAAGGTCCGCGCTAGCCACGGCGACACGCACAGCCACCCACCGCGCCCTACTCCCCCGGCCCGGCCACCCCGGACGCCCGACACTCGTCTAGGCACGGCCCAGCCCAGCTCAGCCCGCGGCGGGAAGGCGCACCCGTCCCCTTCGGAGAAACAGCCCGCTCTGCCCCATCCCAGGACACCGGCGTCCCCGAAGCCCGGGGACATTATGCAACAGCGGGGAGCGAGCCCGTCGCGCTACGTGAGGCGCCGCACTCGCAGCCGCCGCCTCGGGGCGGCGAGTTCCGAGCTGACAAGGCTACGAAAGTTTCCGGAACGCGCGCCCCGCGCCCCCGGCGCCGCGGCGACCCCGCGCCCCGACCGGACGCGCGCTCGGGAGCGGAGCTGGAGCAGCGCAGGCTCCGGGCCCGGCCGGCGGTGGGCGGAGCGCTTACCGTGTTCCTGCTCTCGGGAAGGCGCGGAGAAGAAAGGGGCGGCCGGGAGCCGGCGGGCGGCGCTGGCTCGGGCAGGGCAGGGCCTCCGGGGCCGCGGCGGGCGGCGGCGAGGGCGCGGCGCGGGAGGCGGGCGGCGCGCCGGGTCCGCGGCGCCGTGGCCGCGCCGAGAGATGTGTGTTAGTAGGTCAGTTCCGAACGCCGCTCGACGTCGCCGCCCGCCAGCCCCGTGACGGGCGGCCACCGCCCCAATCGCCGCGCCCGAGCCGCGCCCGCCCCCCGGCCTTCACCAATGGCCGCGAGCGACGGGGCCGGGCTCCCTGAGGTCCCGCCCCCGGCCCCGCCTCTCCACCGGTGCCGCTGCTACTCCGGGTCCCTCTTCGACCGGGTGAGGCTGCGGAGGCTGCCGGTGCCCGAGAAATCGCTCCCGCCCGTGCAGGGCTGCGCTCAGCTGCGCCGCGGGCAGCGCGAGCACTACACGGGACCGCGCCCCCCGCACCGAGTGTCCCAGGAGCGCCCCGGTAGAGTGCTTTGTGTCCGGAGACCTGTTGCGGACTGAGCGCCGGTGGCGGGCCCCGCGTGGGCCGGGTGTGCTCACCGTGGGCCGGGTGTGCTCACCGTGGGGTGGCGGGGGCGCAGGACCGGGCGCAGTGCCGACTGCCGGAGCTCCCCGCGCCAACACCGCCCCCTGCACGGCTAGGACTATGATGACGGCGGCGCGGGCGTTGCGTAATACGGCTGCGAAACCGGGCTCGCAAGGTCCTTGTCCCCACCCCCAGCCAGGCCACGTGGAGTCGGCCGAGCGCGACTCTCCGGAGTCTGGGGTCAGGTTCGGTGGCTGGACCGGTGGGCGGGCGGGAGCCCTGCGTTCCGAGGGTCGTCTCTGTCCAAGCGTGGCCCCCGCTGTTCCGGGCCACGCCGGGGATGTTATAAAAAACAGGAACGAGGTCAGTTGGCCTCAGCTTGCCATGCACAGTGCGTCCCAGAGGGGCAGTGAGCCAAGCTGACTCTGACCCGACAGGCTGGCCGGCAGGGGAGTGTGGTTCCTGACCCGCCACCTCCCTCTCCTGTTTTTAGAACTTCTAACACTAAGGTGGAGAATAGTGGACACGCAGGTACCAGCGCTTGAGTCCAGCATCAGCAAAAGTGCCTACTGTGTGTGGCTCTTTGCTACGTTCCCTAGCTTCACAGGACACAGACAGTAGCATCACACCACCCTAAGAGTCATGCTTGTAAAACTATCGCAGATCGACTGGGATTTTGAAAAGCCTCAGAGGGTGAAGCACTCTCAGTTATGTTTTACCTGGGACTGGACAGCCTTACTGGGTCCTCACAACTCAGACCCGCAGCGAGAGGCCCACTCCCTTTCCCAGGAGCAGACCACTTTGAAGTCACATCCCCTCTATTGTACGTTCATTGATCACCTTGATGAAAACAAATCCCGATTTGACTTAAAAGTTTCTTTTACTGATAGCTGTCACACCACCCTTACAATGCTGAATATTTTTCTGATGAAATCGAGACCATAGCCATAAATCAGTTACTGGGGAGTGAGAAAAGCTGTTAGTAATGAACTGAGGGCCTCAAGTCCCTTCTCCCAGAACACAGACACACTGTTCACACTGTTCTCTATTTTGAATAACACCCTTGGATTTTGGAGCTGTTGTAGAATAGGATGACAGCTTTAGGACCTGTGATCACAAGCCTGTAGTCACCTTAGGTAGTGATGTGGACAATGATCTGACCCCAACACTTGTTCTTGCTGCTGAATTTTGAAACCTGATGCTTCCGTGATTCCCTGGAGTACTTTAGCTTGTGACTGTATCGTGCTTCACTTTTTCTTACCATATAACTTGGAAATCAGGAATCGTGAAAGAGATCTGTGACACCAGCTTAGAAAATAACTCTTTAGCTCCTCCTGGTGATTAGGAAATTGCTAAACATCACCACGAAGGAGCTGTCCCGGGAACCCAAACTACAGTGACTTTCTTAATACATCCAGGATGGTGGGCAGAATGCACCAGTATTTGTAAGGTGCCTTGTGTAGTGGGAGCACAAACCTAAGCTACTTGATACAAATTAATGAGGATGGGAAGACTGTCAGGAGGACATGGGTGTGCCTGGTTGTGGGGCAGGAGTAAGAGCCTTCTCGGGATCAGGAAGAAGGGGCAGTGGTTGAAGTAAAAGTCAAAAAAAAAAAACCAAACAAACAAACTTTATTCTACATTTTATTTGTGCTGCTGGCAATCAAATCAAGGGCCTGACACAGCAGGCAAGCGCTGTACTGCTGACGTATAGCCCCAGCCCCAAGTTGAGGATTTTTACTTTTGGCTTTCAGTCCCTCACAGGGATAGGGAGGGGCTGGGTGCAGGAGCCAGTCAGGAGCCAATCAGGACTACCATGAGAGTCACGTCAGTCACGTTCCACCTCGTTTTCTTTCCCTGCCAACATGCCCACGGATTTGGCAACTGTAAAAGAGACTAGGACAATTTAAGAATAAAACGACTGTGTCTTTGGCCTTTCCTTGCTAAGATGGAAAGAGCCCTTTAACTGCAAGACAGCTCAAGGTAGAAGATGCGAACAGGGCCCTCACATCTGGAGTTTTAACACTAGACTTTGCTAGACAGAGATCCCTGCGAAATGCGCTGATTTTCAGTTTTGGCAAGTTGATAAAAAAAAATCCCAGTCTCAGAGTTTATAGGAGCAGAAGGCTCAGGGATCAAAGTCAGCCTCGCTTCTAGACACCCAAAGTAGGGGGCCACCCCTACTCCGGATTTCTTCTTTTTTTTTTTTTTTTTGGCTGAACCAGGGATTGAACTCAGGCCCTTGTGCTTGCCAGGGAAGTATTTTTTCCACTGAGCCATCTCCCCGGCCCTTGGATTTCCTCTAGACAAGTTTGAATTGCTAAAAGGTCTTTGGTGATCACAGGTCTGGTCTGGTCTTCCCCAGCCAGCATCGACAGCTGCCTTTGCCAAGACTGCTCTGTTTCATTTTCTGACCATTTCTTGTCCATTTGTTAAGTTTCATGAACAGAAGAAGTTGAGGCAATTTCTAGGAATCCATAGGTTGTCAGTTTACTTTGTTTCAAGTTGTGGCTTTACAGTATGAGCTAGTGTGCCATCCATTGGCATGATTTATGGTAGTGTTTTGGCTTTGATCTAGTGAGTCATTGAATGTTTAAGCAGAGACTTCCTGGACTGGTATTTCTTCCTTTCACTCCTGAACTTTGTTTTATTTCGACACGACGACCATTTCTAGTTGTTTAGCTCCTTCCTCTCCTTGCTCGTTGACTTTTTAGAAAAATATTATTCTACTTTTATTGACCTTTGTTTTTTCTTCTCTGTTTCTTCCTCCTAATTTATTTAGTTCATTCTTCTTTTTAACTATGGCTTCCTTTGTAGTCCTTCAAATCCTGGCTATGTCTTTAGATCCTTTTATTGCACCAAACCTGGATCTTCTCTCTCCCCAGCCAATCTCTATCCCCTCCAACTTAGATCGGAGTTTTAGAAACTTCTGCTGCCTTCCAGACAGCCCTGGCTTCTACCCCATAGTCTCATCAGCAGGAATTCTGTTAGCCTTATTCTTCAAAAACAATTTTTGTTGTTGTTGTTGTTGGAAATTGAGTAATAGATGAGGGTCAAATACTAGTCCTTGTAGAAGCGGTAACTTTAAGGTATGGAAAGCCAAAGTGTTTCCTATTAAACAGCTCTTGCTGAAGCTAAGAAAGAAATCAGATCTCTACATTGACTGCATGATTTCCCCAGACAGAAGCAGTGGTGGTTTGAATACATTTCAAAGCAGTTCCAAAACATCTAGGGAAAGAGCAGAAAGGGATGATTCTGTAAGGAAAAGAAAATGTCACAAGCCCTCTATGACCAAACTGAAGCAAGCTGTCAAGTTCAGCTACCCCAGATGGCACACATTTCCGTGAGCATTTTGATTCACTCAGATTACATGGTAAGCACACTGAAATGAAGCAGACACACAGAAAAGGTAGATGGGAAGCGCTGCAAGACACTAAAAATGGTCAAGACACTGGCAGCAGCTAATTGCATCCATTGCGACACCATAGTGATGGAGCAAGCATTGTGGCAGCAGTTAGCTGGCAACTGGGCCCAGCGGGGTTGCAAGGATGTGAAATAGTAAATTGTGAAATGTGTTCTAGCAAAAACAATTTTACTAAGAATAAGAGATGACACATCCACATTGCAACGCACACATAAATGAGGTGTAAAGCTTATCTAAACATTTCTGCGAAGCTGTGCACAGGGTGGTTTACTGGAAAGAGCTGTGGCTGCAATTCAGAGGCCTGGATTCTAGGACATTCTGTACCCTGCACTCACAGAGGGGATTACTTCCTTCCTGTTGCTCTGTCACCAAGTGTCTCTCCCCTCATCTGAGACCTGAAAGAGTTCAAACAGACACTTGGTAGGGTCAGTTCCAGCATTGATATGAGCGACTCAGCCTGAACCATGGGCACACGGGGCAGTGAGACCTGCAAGGGTGGTGATGCAGAGAAGCCTGCCAAGCCGGACACATCACCTTCACTTTGCCTCCTGGCTACAAGTGCAAGAGGAAACCACACTGCTCACGGCACTCACTCGTAGATTTACAGACAAATTTGTCCTCTGTAGATAGTGTCTTTCCCCAACAGGTTAACACCAGGACTGTGTTTGGTAAAACTGAGAAGTCCTGAAATCCAGTTTGGCCACAGTCCTTGTCTTCTGAGGAATGTTCAGGTTAGTTAGGGCTAAGATGCTCATCAGGCGTGTTCTCCACTCCATGCCTGTTCAATGCACATGGCTCAGAGCCAGCGCGTGCGTGTTTATATGTCAGAAGGGCAGAAATACAGGCTTACTGGCTGTTGCCAAGAGGTGCAAACTGAGGCATGGGAGTCTGTATCCACATCGAGTCCCCTTGCTTATCAACTCTATGGGCTAATACAAGCCACTTTCCTCAGCTTCTGTCTCAACTTCCCCTCTCAGCAATCCTTGATAGTGATAGGATCAATCTCAATCTGAAGATAACTACTATGAGCTGCTTGGGAAAGTGCTTGACACATGATATTGGTAGGGGTTAGGAGCTATTATTATTAACTTGATCAAACAGTTTGATCAGAGAAGGAGATATAATCAATCAAGGCTATGCACACGTGCGAGTATGCATATATTTATATAAACTGGATGTATACCATGAATTCTGTGAATTCTGTGGCACTGCTAGGCCCTACAAAGATCAACTGAACAGATGAGTACCTACATCTACAAACCAGCAACTCAGAGGGGGATAGGCATGGAGTTCAACCCTGGAAACATTGTGTGAGGTCCTATGTCTGCTCTAGACTATGCACTCCATACATTCTTTCACTTCTCATACATTTGCTTACTGCTTCCCAGGGGCCAGGGGCTAAGGTTAATGGGAAGGTTAGTATGGTCGGTTGAATGCATGGTGCAGATTGCCCTTGAAGATGGTGTGCCAAGAGGGCTTCCAAAGAGAGCACTCTGCCTCCCATTGCAAGAGGACAGAAACACTCCTGAAAGAGGAGGAGAATTTGAAAATTCACATTTTCAAAGATGAATGAGCATCCTGCAGCATCTCACAGCAGCTGAGAGGGCACCCAGGGGGAGGCCTCTAGGCCTAGTACTTTACATGTGTTATGAATGTGGCTCAGTTTCTCCATATAGTAATATTACTAGGAATATTGGTAGTGCCTCCCAGCATGCACCCATCCTTTTTTTTTTTTTTTGAGACAGGGTCTCACCATGCAGTTCAGGCTGGCCTTAAGCTCACTTTGTAGTTCAGGCTGGTCTTGAACTCACAACAATCCTCCTGCCTCAGCCTCCCAAGTGCTGGGATTACAGGCCTGTGCCACCACGCCCGGCTCCATGCACCCATCCTTTTGGAGGCATCACACATCATTCATGTGCCAGTTCCAGAAGAGGCAAGCAGTGTCAGAAACAGAGCCTTTGGGCTCAAGGGTGTGCTGGAACTCCTTTTCCCATGGTGCTATGAGCAGTATCTTTTATCTCTAAAGGGATGCAGCTGGGCTGCAGGCAGGAAGATGAGCATTATGACAAGCAGACTTGAACAGGCTCACTGAAGTGGAAGCCAGTGTGATTTTGGCTTTCAGGGAGTGCCTCTCTTGGGATGTGCTGCTCTGCAGATCCTTCTACTCTTGCCTGTCTCTGCCTCTGCAGCCCATGGTGGCTTTCAAGCTGGACATGTGCTGCCCAGGGACTCACGGCATCCAGCACTTTCCTTTAATGCATGAGAAGATAACGAATTCTTTTTGCCTGCATCCCAGCATGTCTCCTCCTTCTCCCTAGGCCGGTAGGTCCAGGCCTTGGTGGCTTGTTAACAGAAGGCTGCGTGGGAGCCTTTAACTCTTCTACCACTGCTAGCCAAATGGGGCCATCCTGGTATGGGTGGCTTTATCAATGGTACAAAGTTGTACCCAATAGATTCTGAAGACATCTGTGCACCTCCCATCACGTAGGAACTCAGAGGAATGCAGAGGGTGGGGAACTGGCTCATCAGGGACCACTGAACAGGAAAGCAAATTCTGAACAGCCAGAAGGAGGAACTAGTAGATAAACACCTCTCCACAATATTCTGCAGCACAGGGTCGAAGTCCCTAAGGGACAGGCGGCCTTGGGAGCTCTGGTTGTCCTAGTAGCACACCACCTCGTTCTCATAATTACTTTCCTATTTCTCCACCTTCCCTTCCCTTTCCCTCAGTCTCTCAGTTCTGGGATTTTACTGCCCCTGAAAATTTTAACCCAGGGATTTTGACTCAGGCTCAGGCAAAACCTGGCCTGGTGGTTAATTTCCTCCCACTTTCCAAACTTTAGATGTCAAACTTGGCACTATTCTCAAAAATGTTTCCGTGATGATGTGCCCCTCACTAAAAGCAGCGGCAGAGCAACACAGCTCTTTCAGCTTCACAGAGAAAATGCCCATTTTTTAATCTGTGACGTCACTATGAAAATGGTCATTGGCACTGGAGCACCTGTATGCTTAATTGGTGATGTTGTTTTGTTTCTTGTATCTGAATTCTGCTGTAAAGAGGCTGAGCTGCAAAGAAACGTGAGGACTGTTTTTAAACACTAGTGAGAAAACATTAAAGATGTCTCTTCTAGTTTTCATGGCATGATAGGCATTGTTAACTTTACTTGGGAGACTCAGAAGCATAGATATTTTAATGATAAAACTAAGTTCAGACCAGACTTCCTCAATAGTAAAAAATATCGGCTTACCATTAGGCATCTCACAAATTATTCTTTTCACTACAAATTTAACAGTAAAGCAGTAAAGACCTTCACCTTTAAGTTGGAAAATTAGTCAGGAAATCGGTAATTTTTTGACACTTTGTAAGTCCTAGGCATACCTTCCCACAGGTGTGTTTTATGGAAATAGCTCAAAGCACATGTCTGCCTCCCGCTGTGTGACACAGGCACATCACGGTGCTTCAGATTCCTCCTCTGTAGATGAGGGTCAGTAACCACTCTGCCCCAAGAGCATTATGACGAGCATATCACAAATGGGGATTATGTCCTTTCAGTTGGCCAATGCGTAGTTCCAGGATCATTCAGTTAGTCCTTATTTATGATTTGCAAGTATCACACACTTCCACACATTTCCTTTGCGGCAAAGGTGGTTAACTTGCGGTTCTGGCCAGAGACCTAAGAAGCTGTGGGTGCCCCCTGGTTTCTTTACTTCCTGTCTCTAAAATGGGTGAGACATGGAGACTACAGCACCTGTGTAACTGTGAGAAGAAGGCTGATGCCAGCAGGTGTTTTTCTATGCCCAGGCTTCTTCAGTGGGAGCAAAACAGACCCTGATATGTTTAAGCCATTATTATATGATTGTTTTGTGACCTACAGGTTTCATTTATATCTGAGGATAAAATAAACAACAAGTCTACTGCCAGGCATGGTGGAGTATGGTTATAATCCCAGCATTTGGGAGACAAAGGCAGGAGGATCACTGTCAGTTCAAAGCCAGCCTGGGCTACAGAGTGAGTTCAAGGCCAGCCTGAACTGCATAGTGAAACCCTGTCTCAAAAAGGCAAAAATAACATAATAAAATGAACAACAACAATCTATCAGCTACCTAGGCAGTGTTTAATAAATGTTAGCATTTATTATTATTGTTTAAGATGTTGAAATGTATTTAACATGTAATTGAGGAAATTAACTCAATTATAATAACAAAGCTATTACACAATCAATGTCACACCCAACAAAAAGATGCAAGCTGATCTAAATAAAGGAAACTATTAAACATTGAATAATGACATAAAAGGACATACGGACCAAGAGATTGAATATGTTTTAATATTTATTTGGTACAGGGTCCCATTACACAGCTTGGACACACAGTGATCCTCCTGTTTCAGCCTCCCCAGCCCAGGATTCTGGGGCTTGCATGATATGCAGTACCAGGAATTGAAACCGGCTCTATTCATTTTCTTTCTATCTTTCTGTGCTGGTGTCTTTCTGAGATAAGAGTTTCACTCTGCAGTTCAGGCTGGGCATGAACTCACTTTGTAGCTTTCTTGGTTTCTTTTCTCTTATTGCTGAGACAAAATACCTAATACCCAAAATTAAGGAAGGAAAGGTTTATTTAGTTCACTGTTTGTGGAGAATTTAGTCCATAATCAGCTGGCTCCAAGGCAGGGCAGCATGACAGAGGGGAAACAGTTACTGGCACCAGAAAACACCAAAAGCAACAGGAGTGAAAAAGGAGGAAACAGCCCGTTTCCCTCCCTTACATTGTTTGCAGGGTACCCATCCTAGGGCTGTTGTAGCTGTCTGCAAAGCCCACTCACCCTGACCACATAAAGCTTTGGGCAGGACATTGAGACACAAACCATAAAATCCTGCCCCTGGCCCCCAACTCATCCACATCGCTTTATGTCAAAGGCATTTAGGGGAGCCAAGGAGATAGCACAGTAGAATGAGCGCCTGCCTGGCAAGCTCAGGGTCCTGAGTTCAATCCCTGGTACTGGAAAACAACAACAACAAATCAAATAATACCCTAGATGTTTAAAAAACAAAGGCATTTAGTTTAAGAGTTACCGAAGTCCTAACAGATTCAGCGTTGTCAAAAAGTCCAAATCCCAAGTCTCCTCAGAGATGAAAGGCAAACTCCTGACTGTGAGCGCCCATACAAGTGAAAAGCATACATTTCAATGACACAAGATAAACATTTCAATTCCAAAAGTTAAAAATGGGGATGCAAAGCATGGGACTAAAGCAAGTCCAAAATCCAGCAGGGCAAACTTTAAGTTCTGTAGTTCCACTTGCAGTGTCCTACATAACTGTGGCAGGTTGTGAGCTCTAAAGGGTCGGGATGGCTCAGTCCCTGTGGCACTTCCAGTGGCTGCAGCCCCTGCATCTTCTCTCTTGGGCCTGATCTGCTCACTCTTTTTAGGGTTCTTTACATGATCACTATTCCTGATTTTTCCAAACTTCTGAGGTCTTCACTGAACCTTGGATTTGACCCTCACAGCTTCACATTCTGTCCTCTCAAGGCCACATCACCTGGCTTCCCAAGCCTTCTGGGATTGGGATGGGAGCACTCTGTACTCCACAATTCTAGCATTCTGTATGTGCCTAAAGCCAGAACCACATGAATGATGCCAAGTTCTGCTGCCATCTGGGTCAGTATCCAGGTTTCCTTCTCCCTTGGAAGTATGGGTTGAGTGCCTGGATAGCTGAACACTCTGAATTAGCCTGCCATCCTTAATCTCAGTCTCAGGCAGTCTCTGCATATGAGAAAAATGCAGACAAACTTTGTACTGGGCCATAACACATATCATATGGAGTCCAACAGCTAATGTTACCCTTCTTCCCAACAGAAACATCCTGAGCCTGATTTTTACTTGCCAGATTTCTATCAGCCTTCTGATCTTCTGAGATCTGACCAAAATCTTCTGTATAGAATAACCTAAGTTTTTACAGCTCTATTCTTTCAGGTGACATCTCTGAACCATTCAAAGTTCTTCCTACAAGCCATTCCCAAAGGGTCTTGAATCACGTGATTAATGGTAATCACAGCAATGACCCCACTCCTGGTGGCAAATTCTTAGTTACTTTTTTTTGTTGCTGAGACAAAATACCTGAATCCAAAATTAAGGACAGAAGGTTTGTTTAGCTTATGGTTCATAGAAGTTTCAGTCCATAATCAGCTTGCTCAAAGACAGGGTGGTATAACATAGGGCAATAGTTCATGGTGGCAGAAGATAGTAAAAACAATAAGAGCAAAACAAGGAGAAGACCAAGCCTCTTAGCGTCCCTTATTTTGTACCAGCTCTAGGCCAGGTACAGCACTCACGCCACCAGCACCACACAGTGAACCAATCACAAACTGAATTCAGCTGCTTCTGAGGGGACACAAAACGCAACAGTATCCCAGACTGGCCTCAAACTCACAGAAATCCTCCTGCGTCAGCCTTAGGAGTGCTGAGATTATAGGCATGGGCTACCATGCCTGACCTAACTTTCTTTCAAGTTAAAATTCTAATCCATATTTTGCAAAACTTAAAAAACGTTGATCCTCAAATTCTATTAGGACAAATATTCCAGAATAATTCAAATTGGGTTTGAAAGCAATAAAAGAAAATGTATTTAATGCATTCAACCAGACATCAGGACTAATTAAAACAATGTGACACCATGGAAAGAGAAATACATTGATCAATGAAATAAAATGGAAATTCTAGAAATAGATTCACCTATAAATGTAAATAAGCTACGATAAATGTGAGTGCTTAAATCAAAGAGCATATCATTTAGGACTTCACATAGGAAATAGAAATTACTGTGAGTATTTTAGCCAAAATGTGATCCAACACAGGGCTTTAGCAGGCATCACTAGTGGCAGTGCTGTGTGCCCCCACTCCAGGATGACCTCTGGGATGGCAAGCAGAGATGACCAGATTAATCCCAGTGACATAATTCCAGAAATTGCCAATGAGGCCGCACACAAAATAAGGAGGCTTATTCCTGTCACATTCAGGAAGCTGGACTGTGGGTGTGATCTAGGGTTAGAAAGTGGTGTGAAAAAGCTGTCCCCCTCCCCATTGCTCCTCCATCCCCAGGAAGTTGGCCAAGGATGCCACAGCATGGTGCTAGGAAGCCTCTGTGTTTTGGGTTCCCTAAAGGACATCCAAGATCCAAGAGGATGGCTTATCTCTACCATCTGCAGCACCTGTGAGGGCTTCTCAAACTTCAGAGGAGTCTTGGAAATGTCTCTTCATCATTTCAGTCTGCTATGTAGAAGCCAGACAGCATAGAGCCCAAGACAGCTGACGCACACTGTCTGCTAACAGTGGGAGAAAGCCTTCAGCTCCCTCCAAATATGAAAATCTCCCCATTAAAATAAAGATGTAAATGTTAAAATGACAGCTATGATTGGTTTAAGATAATTTTAAAAAATTTATCAATATGGGCAGGTGAGATAGCTCAGCAGACTAAATACCTGCGTAGGCAAGTGCAGGGACTGCGATTCGATCCTTGGCCTCACGTGCAGCACGAGCTCCACTCCCAGGAGTGCTGAGCCAGCCACTGAGACGGGGTGTGCTGGTGTAAACCTGTAATCCCAGCACTGGAGAGGCCGAAACAGGAGGATCACTATGAATCCAAGCTGTGTAGTGAGACCCTGTACCAAATACGTTACAAACATTATCAATACACGTTCTCAATACATAATGAGTACATTCCTTGTGGGGAGTTGGTATGCGCACATTATATATCTTAAGACCTACAATTTATAAAACAAAATACAGTACTGGAGAACAAATCTCTATTCTTGGGCATGATAATGAAACCTAAAAGTGATAAAAGCAAAGCAAAGCAGACATTTAAGTAATCAAAGCCTCAAGCAGCTTTAATTTGATAAACTGTTTAAGTTAAAAGACAAAAACAATTGGAAGAGAGTGTTTAAAATATTTTAGACAAAGGATTAATATACTTAATGAGTGAAAATCTTAACCCTTTTTTGTTATGTCAGTAAATTCAAAATTCACAAGGATAAGATTCTTATCCAACAGTAAAATAGGCAAAGGTATGAATAATTAATTTTTGAAAAAAATTGACATGAATGATTTTGAAGCATATAGGAACAAGAGTAGCCTCATTAAGAATGAAAGACTAAAAATTAAAATGTGATAGTTTTACTTATCTAGCTTGCAATGATGAAGAAAAATAATTATCCATTGCTGGCATGTGCACTTGGGAAATCAAGTGCACACAAGTACAAATTTCTAAAAATACATCTTAGTGTACATTAAATGTTGAATTGTCTCTACCTCTTAATCTGCAATTACACTTCTGAGAATTTGCTTCATAGAACTGGAGATACATTTCTCAGAATCTGTCTCATACAAATAATCATGTAAGTGCGCAAATAAGGATATTCAAAGCAGGATATTTTTGTGAGAGGGAAATAGGAATCAAATTTTTAGTGCTCGTCAGTGAGTCGTTATTTAAATAAATTATGATACCTCTATATAATGGAATACTAACAACAAAAGTTTGCCTTATTTACACTGATATTGAAAGTCAAAAGCACAACTGTATATTGTAACTGGTTTCTAAAGGCAAAAACTGGTTTCACAGATTCATAAAATCCTGGAGAATCCACAGACAAAATCTTCATGGTGGTATCTCTGGGATTACCAAAAGGAAGGATTAGTGTGGGTAGATTTTTCATTTTTATTAAATATTCTTTAAGGTTTAAAATAATTTGACAAAAGACATCTATTACACAAAACTTGTATTTTGTTTTATGGAGGAACCAGGAATCGAACTCAGGCCCTTGCGATTGTCAGGGAAGTGCTTATTGCACTGAGCCATCTCCCCAGCTCCCAAAACTTGTATCCTTAAGAAATAACATTCTAGAATCAAGTAAGCTTCCGGTTTGGCCATTTGACACAAGTATGATATCAAGTTAGTCCAGCCCATGACTACTGGATAGAGCTTGGATCTTATTGATAGATACACAAATTGGGGCTCCATCTTAGTGGTTTCAAGTCTAAATGGAAGAAACTGTATTAATACCAGATGATGTGTTTCTTAATCCTAAAGCCAGAATTGGGGGAAGTAAGAACCTTGTGAGGGCACATTGTATCTTTTTCTATAGAAGCTTCTGGAGTCTGTATTGGAGTAAGGTGCCTCCCTAAATTTAATCCCAGGGTGGCTTTGTATATGAGACCTATGTCTATAGGCAGCGAGACAATAGAGGTGACAGGCATCTACTGTTCCTGCCTGTACAGTGAGCTTTGTACATTTACAGTGTGGTCAGCATGTTGCTGTTCCTGTGCCTCAGTTTAGCTACTTTATCTTGACTAACTTCTTGCCCTGCAAATTGTGGAAATACAGCTCTGTTGCTGCAACTTCCTGAATTCTACCATAGAGGTTACACTGCTAAAAACTTTTCTTTGAAATTTAGTACTCAAATTTTTCCAGTCTCATTTGTAGATCTTTCTGTACTTCCTTCTTTCAAATAATAAACAATGTGCTTTGAACTATTTAAGAATAATCACTCATTTTAACTTTGTTTAAATGGCTGAATTCAGTTTTAAGCAGAGAAATGGAGAGTATGTGTGTGGTTGAGACTGTACCAGTTGTGCAATGTGACATTGGTCACATTGCTTGATCTCTTGGGCTCTCTATCTGTTTTACCAGTGCTTCCTAAATTGAATACAACAATATCATGGGGATACTTGTCTTACTAGGAAAGTAACCATGCACCAGAACTTTATTCATTCAGTAAACATCTAATCGGTCTGCAGTAGAGATAGGCCTTCTTGGCTGCCTGGCCATATCTTTCCATCCTTTCTACCATAGCCACCTTGGTTCAAGCCACTGTTGTCAACACTTGACCTCATTCCAGCTTCTTAATTCTCCACATACAATAAAGTAAAGCCAGATAGGTTCTGGTCAGCCTAGGTTTGGAGCTTCTCATCATCTTTAGGAAAGGTGTCATAGTGGTTTGCAAATTTCCATTCTTCCCTTCTTTACGTTCATTTCACACTCCTCCTCAGGGACAAGCCACATTACTTCCCTTTTTTGTTTTTAAATGTGTTGATTTCCTTCTCACCCTCTGGCCTTTTCACAAACTCTTTTGCCTGGCATATGGTCCACTCCCTTGTGAGGCTTTTTCCTCTTCTGCCTTAGGACTAGCATTACAGCATCATGCTCAGTGGTAGACTGGCATTATCTCTCCAGCACCTCTTCCCATTTCTTTGGAAGCCGTATTCCAAGATTTCTTATGCAAGTGTGCCTCTGAGACTTTCCCTGGGCACACGTTGGGCGAGCTACACCAGGTTAGCTTAAAACAAATCCTCTGTTTAGTCTCTCCTAGGAAGAATCCTCAAGGCATCCTGGAGGTGATGTGTGGGAACCTGGTGGCTTTGTGAGGAGGCGACCAAGGAATAAGTGATCTGCAGCCACACTTTCCACCAATATTGTCAGCCTTGTTTCATTCCCTTTTAAGATCAGTCCTGAGTGTACTGGCATCTGCATAAAGAAAACTGAGGCACTTTTCTTTGCACTCCTTTCTTGGGGTCCCCTGAGGGAGCCAGCTGCCTTCACACAGTCAGAGCAGGTTCTTTTGCCTTTAAGTTTGCTGAGCTCTATCAGTCCCCTGTAATTCTCACCCTACCCTTTCTTCCTGGGTGAGTTAACACTTTAAAGAACATATCTCTCCTTCCACTTTCATGGCCCTTGAAAAAAGGGCTACTAAGAGAGAAAATGGTTATCTATCTCCAAATTAGCCTTGGGTGAATCTTAGAGATGACTGAAAAGCATTTCTGCTTCCCTCAGACTGCCTACTTCAGGACCTTTTGCTCAGATCCAGGACCAATTAGGTTCTTACAGAGGAAAGGTAGTAGCCCCCACCACTTTCCATCACTGTAAAATCCCCTAAATGGACAGCCTCTTTCCTGTCTCTGTCCATGGGAGGCCCCGCTCTGGCTTGAACCTGACTGCCTACCCTTCTTTGAGCTCTGGGCCCAGCTGGGTTTTCCCTCTGTAACTGGGTGTTTTTCTCCATAACTGGGTCCTTCCCTCTATACTTGGGTTCTCCCCTCTATAACTGGTTGCTCCTCTCTATACCTGGGTGCTCCTGTTGTAAAGGAGCTCTCTTCTCAAGGACTGGACAGTTCTCTCTCCAGCATTTGCTATTAACCCATATGTCATTTGGAACTTTGGGTCATATGTCACTTGGACTTTGGATCTCTACCCATTCCAGTTTGACTGAGACTTCAGGAACTTTCAGTGAATGCTGAGATGAACTTACTAACCCATTTTTCTCCTATGTTTTGAGCTAATCTTCAGTATCCCCCATACTGCCTCTTCTTGGCCTTCCCTAAGGTTCTTCTCCTTTTACACCCAAGCTCCTTGAAATATGTGCTTACAATCTGGATGGGACACTTAGCTCCCAGTTACTTAAGTAAAAGATGACACTGGGTCCTACAGTGTTGGGACTTTTCTTGCCCTTGCAGCTTCCTGATGTGCTGGATCCTTTCACATGTGTTCTAGGCACTGGGTTGAGCCTCACCAGTTTTGGATGTGGTCTCGGTATGGGGAACAGCACATATCTAGGCACTCGCTCCAGCCGTTTCTGCTGGGAAATGGTCAGTGACACTCACCACCACTGCACCTGGGTCTCTGTATCCTCCCACCTCCACAGGCTTCTTGCAGGTTCCATTCTTTTGTCACAGAATTCCTGCCTTCGTTTTCCACACTGACCGTTCACCCATTCTGTGGCTCTATTTGCCCTTTATAAGTAGTTAAAGCCAAGTCTACATTGAGTTCTGCTCTCTCCGATGCAGACAGAACAGGATACCCAATCAGAGGCCTACTGAATATATCTCTATGGATGTCTACAAAGTGGCTCGTACTCAAGTTGTCCAAAATTGATCTCATCAAACATCCACTGACTGGTTAAGGTGTTTTGAAACTGTTTGATTGACATTTGTATTTTAATAAAATAAAAATAAATGGAAAAAAAAAGAAATAGGAATGACTGGTAAGGCATTTCCTTGGATTATCTTCACAAAATGTTTAATATTTTGATCAGTCTTGCGTACCTAAATTTGGTATTCATAGCAACAAATTTGATGATAACAGTATTTACTATAACAATCATTATTAATTTTTATTCTTGCTTTGCCGTTCTGTATCATTTTTATTATTTTATGTTGTGTTTTTATCTCTGTTGTTATTTTGTTTTGTTTGTTTTCCTCTTCAAAATAAAAATTAAAAACCAAAACAATAAAAAAAAAAAAAAAAAAAAAAAAAACATCCACTGACTCCTGACTACTCATCTCAGATGTTGGGACCACACTAGTTTTACAAATCACTGGAAATTTAACTCACTAGTGCCTTTTCTCTCACCTTACCTCGTACCAGGGAAACTAGTTAGGGAAACTAGCTTGTCTCAGCAGGACAAATTTTACTAAAAAGAACTTCAATAGCTCATGTATATAAGAGCAAGACTAGAGAGTGACAGTGCATACTTAGCAGCTACATATGCATAGACAGGCAACAGAACTGTACCTGACTCAGAGCACGGACACTTTTTTCTGCGTCCCTAACATTTCTGATCCTGCAGATGGATGTCACTGCAAAGCATCACCATGACAGCTGCCTGCTTACTGACGCTGGAGAATGGAGTCTCCTATACAGTGCTTGTGCCTACCATACTGTCCACATTAAACCCACACATGATATTGTCTTTATTTCCTCAGTGCCTCCTGCAGACAGAGTCTCTAGTCTGCCATTGTTACCTGCCCAGTGAAGGCCATCAGAAGCCTAAGATGGCAGAATGGTAGTCTCCTCTTCCACTCAGATGAAATAATTATCCTGTCAGTGGATGAAAGCACCCTCCTCCTGGGGTCTCAGAATGATCAGGGCCTAGATGGTGAGGCTGAAATAAAAACATTTGACACAACAACTCAGTCATGCCAAGTGTCATGCATTATGGCAAACATTCTGCAGAAGCTCCCACCCTCGCTGTGGTAATGCTGGCCTGCAGCAATCGCTACATCAGCAGGAAAATCTGCCTCACCCCTCTTGCACCATCCAATTTTCTCTCTGGTTGTAGATACAGCCTCATTTGCAAGAGAAATAAGTGCGAAATTCAGGCTCTGTGCGACTTGCAGGGCCACACCAAGGTGGCAAGAATGGAACCTGAGTGTCGCTGGCCTGGGTTCCCCAGGCCGCCCTGTGAAATCCATATCTCACTGGTTAGCAGCAGCATCAGCCAGTGCCTCTGGTGATTAAAGACTGAGCTGGGCCTGCCTTGCTGAGATGACAGTGCAGTGAGTCTTCATCTCTAACGTCTCTTCTGGAGAATGAGCTATCAGATTTCCTTAGAAGGCCTTGATTCCCTGTGCCCACATCTGGCCTAGTTAATGTTTTACCAATGCATGCCAGGTGCTATCAGAACTCCTATCTCTACTACTAGCTGTTGTTTTCTGTTCTTCAGGTACATCCTTTCCAAAAACACCCATCTGACATTTAGTACATTTTCTAGGAATCTGGGATCAATTTCTACAACATTCAGGAAAAATTGTTGTAAGTAATAAGGACCAGTACTGGCTAATGTAAGAGGAACAACAATCATTTATTTAAAAATACTAAGCCACTCACAAAAGCCAACATAAGGCTAGAAAATCAAGCTTGCAGGTATAGACTGGGAAGCTGTACCCCAAATCAGGCTGGAGGGATAGTCCCATGAACGTGCTGCTGTAGCTTGTTGGATGGAGAAATTATAACCCCAAATCCAAGCTCCCCAATGCTGCTGCCAGGACAAACGAGCTGAAAGCAGAATGCAGCCAGCTTTGCAGGCGCTGTCCCTGTGGGGACAGGAACTGTATGATCTCCACTCTCTTATGTCACCATCTTCTGATGAAGAGTTGAGGACAAGGAGTTATAACAGGTTAGGTACATGATGGAGTCAAGATCATAGCTGTGTTCCAAACACAGGGAGAGGCTCAGCTGTTGAGGAGCCATAGCGAATGACAGTTATCCATTGCGCCCCATCTATAGTCAATTACAGTTCTCCACTGAACCTGCCATATATAATTTTTAAAAGAGCTTAAGTCTTCTGCTATATGATGTTGCCATTTACAGCATACAATTCTTTTTTTATATTGCATAGTGTTGTCTTCAAATTAGTTGTTTAGATTACCAGATATAAGCAGGCAAAATTGGTTTAAAAACGTTATAAGAAATGTAGCTTTCCCCCCCCCCCCCAAGCTCATGGCTGTGTGGGTAGTGGGAGGCCGATTTGGCCTCCGTGGGTGCCTTGGCACCTACAGGCTGCATTGTTCCCGTTTCCAGAGCAGCGGCTCTCAGGACGTAGAAGACAATGACAGGACACAGCCTTCCTCAAAGACACCCAAGATTCCCAAGATTTACACCAAAACAGGAGACAAAGGGTTTTCTAGCACCTTCACAGGAGAAAGGAGGCCCGAAGACGACCAGGTGTTTGAAGCTTTGGGAACTACAGATGAATTGAATTCAGCCGTTGGGTTTGCCATAACATTAGTCACAGAAAAGGGCCACACATTTGCTGAGGAGCTTCAGAAAATCCAGTGCACACTGCAGGATGTAGGCTCAGCCCTGGCCACTCCGCGCTCCTCTGCCAGGGAGGCTCACTTAAAGCACACGGCCTTCGAGGCAGGGCCCATCCTGGAGCTGGAGCAGTGGATCGACAGCTACTCCAGGCAGCTCCCACTGCTCACAGCCTTCATCCTGCCGTCAGGAGTCAAGAGAAGCTCTGCACTGCGCTTCCCCCACGCCGTGTGCCCCCGAGCTGAGAGACGCGTGGTGCCTCTCATCCAGATGGGAGAAACGGATGCAAATGTGGCCAAGTTCTTAGACTCAGTGACCGCCTCTTCACGGTAGCCAGATATGCAGCCATGAAGGAAGGAAATCAAGAAAAAATATGCAAGAAAAATGAGCCATCACATGGAGACTGAGGCCCTTGGAGATGATGGAAAGGAGCTTCCCAGGTCCCTCCGCAGTGACGGTGACGGTGACGGTGACGGTGACCGGTGACGGCAGAGGAGAGCTTGCCTTCTGGGACACTGGCTCCTGTGGAGCTCACCTGAGCAGCTGGAAGTGGGTCTTAGGTGAGGGCTCAGCTTTACCTTACACCCCCTGCTGCTTCCCTGGAGGAACTGGGCCCCCCAAGACTTTTGTCCCTGCCTCCCCAGGCTGGCCTTGATCTTAGAAGTGGGAATGAGTTCAGTATTACGGAAAAGAAAGGTAAAGTGATGGCTACAAAGCGGAGGCAGGTGGAGAAAAGAATAAAGGTGGGAAAGGCTTGAAAAAAAAAAAGAAAGAAATTTAGGAAGAGAAGAAAAAAATTGAACAACAACTGTTCCTTTCAGTAGATGAGCAGAAATCAGCAGTACAATTATCCAAACTAATATGTATATGTATGTCTGTCTATCTATTTATCTATCTATCTATCTATCTATCTATCTATCTATCTATCTATCTATCTTTTTCCTTTTGTTTCCATTTTTTTGTCCTTTTCCTCATCCAGTTTTTCTTTTTCTTTGAACACATTCTTTCGATTTCACAGTATTTATTGTACCTTTCAGGTTTTATTTACTCTTTTAGGTTCTTACACTTGGGAGACAATACGATGTATGCACATGTGGGTCTGATTTATTTCAGTTATGAGTATGGTCTCGAGTTCCATCCACTTACAGACAAAAGCCCTGAGTTTATCTTTTTCATGGCTTAGAAATATTCTATTGTGTAAAAATACCACGTTTTTCTTCCTTTCCTCAGTTGATGGACATTTAGCTTGCTTCCAAGATTTAGATATGACAAAATGTACTTCTATAAACATGGGTGCACATAAATTGCTTGATGTTCACAATTCTTCTGGAACAAATTCCCAGAAGGGGAATAGCTGGGTCAAATGGGACCTCCAACCCTAGCTTTTGAGGAATCTCCATACTGTTTTTCATAATGGTTGTGCCAACCTGCACTCCTATCAACAGTGGAAATATTCCTTTGCCCCACAGCTCCTCCAGCATTTGTTACTGGTTGACTTCTTGATGGTGGCCATTCTTTCTGGGGTGAGATGGAATCTCAGTGTTGTTTAAATTTGCATCTCTTGAAAAACCAATGATATTGAACATTTTTTCACAAGTTTTTTTGCAATCTGTATTTCTTCATCTGAGACAAATGTATTCATCTTAGATGGTCATTTTTCTACTGGATCTTTGAATTTGGGAGCCTGATATTTTTCAATTCTTTATATGTTCTAGATGTGAGTCATTTTTCTGAGGTATAACTGGATATAACTTTTTCCCCACTCTAGGTTGTTTTTTCACTATGTTGGTGATGTCTTTTGTTATGTAAAAGCTTTCTAAAATGATGAGATACCATTTGTTGATTCTTTGCAGTATTTCCCATGCAGTCTGCACTTTGTTCATGAACTCTTTGCCTACCTTATGTATTCAAGATTTCTACCTACTTTCACTTTCAGTAGATTTAGGGTTTCTACATTTAAATCTTTGACCCATTTTGACTATAGTTTAGTGCATGGTGATTGACATGGGTCTAATTTTAGCCTTCAGCATGTAGAAAGCCATTTTTTCAGTATAATTTATTAAAAATGATATATTTCTTCCAGTGAACATGTTTGGCTCCTTCATCAAAGCTACGGTGGCTGAATATGTTTGCAGTTGTGTCAGCATCATATAATCTTTCCATTTGTCTTCAGATTTGTCTTTTCTTGCCAGAACTATGCTAATTTTTATCACAGTAGCTTTGTAGTATAATTTCAGCTCAGGGATTTTGATTCCTCTTGGCTTTCCTTTGTTTCCCAGGATTGCTTTTGCTATTCTAGATTTCTTCTGGTTCCAGATGAATTTTAGGAATGTTTCTCTAGATCCGTGAAGTATGCTACTGGTATTTTTGACTGGGATTGCACTGAATCTTTGTAAATTTAGGAGTATGGCCATTTTCACAATATTGGCTCTTCCTATCCAGGAGCAAGGACTATCTTCTATTTTCTGAAATCTTCTGTCAGCCTCTTTTTTTCACAGTGTTCAGATATCTGACCTGTTCCCCTAGACCACGAGGTGGGCAGCCAGCACAGGATGTGCCTGGGACTCGGCAAGTGGCTCATTAGGAGCAACTCCGAGTAAATCCGCTCTAACCAGGAGAAACTTGCAATTGATGCTGCCGTAACTATAGAGTTTTTTTTTCCTATAGTTTAAAAATACAAAATTAAGAGTTATCATAGTTTGTCAATTTCTCAATTCTGCTTGAAGCTATCATTATTACTAATTGTATTACTGTAGCTAGGATGTCACATCTGTTGTAATAAACTGTTCTCTCTTGGGCAACAATATTGGGAAGCTCTGGTATAATAATATCAACATATCCTACACCACAATATGGGGAACAAAGCCAAACAGAAACCAACCTTCTATTTTCCATCAATTGGGAAGGTAGGATCTTGGGAAAGACACAAACCAAGAATATCCTTAACATAAAAGATATCTCTAAAGAATAGGCTTTTCTTCAACAGGACTCAATACTAGTGAGATAGCTACTACTCTGAAAACTCAAAAGGATCATCTTAGAAACAAAATAAAAACTTTTTGAAGTAGAAAACTTCAAGACAAAGGAGGAAAATGCAATCTGAGACCTTCAGCCCCTCCTCCCCAAACAAGTCCAGGATACAACACCATAAAAGAAATGGCAAGTCACGTACCTGAAATTTCTGAAATGATAACAACTGAAGGAAAGAGACAACTCCACCAGGCTACAGAGGAACTCAGATCACAAATAATTCTCAGGTAAAGAAGAAATGATAGCCATAAGGAAGGAATTGCTTAGCATATCTAAAAAGAGACACAGATAAAAAATAGAGAAGCATAGGAAAATGATGGAAACCTTGAATAAACAATATAGGAAAAAATTAGAATGCATGAAACAGATTCAAAGAGATATCCAGGAAATTAAGAATTGTATTGAAGGCTTGGAAAAACATTTGAACAAGACTAAAGATTGATTTTCAGACCTTGAAGACAGGATTGCAGGTAGCAACTATGATAGAAAGATCTCTTAAATATAACAAGGAACCAGGAAATAACAATTCAAGAGCTGCAAGATGATACAAAGAAAAACAACATAATTATGATAGATGTCTACAAAAAAGCAGGAATCAAAACAAATGACATAAAAAAGACTATTTTCAGAAACAATAGAAAAATTCTAAAACAATGATAAAGAATCTGACAAAAAATAAGTGAGGCATATAGAAATGCAATTATCCATAATCAAAATAAATTTACACTCAAATATATAGTAATCAAGATCCCAACTATTCATGAACAGAGAGCACTAAGAAGTATTAGAGAAAAGTAACAGATCATCTACATTATGGTTTGTGTCTAGTTGTTCCCCCAAAGCCTCATGCAGTCATGGGGCAGACTCCTAGAGTTTGAGATTAACCCATGATCCACTAGGATTATGGGTATGAGCGCTCCTGGGATTATTGGTGTGAGTGCTGCTGGGATTATGGGTGTGAGTCCTACTCCAAGCCTAGGGAAGTTATCCTGAATGCAATTTAAGAGAGATAGGCTTGCTCTCTGCAGCCATTGTTGCTGCTGATCCTCCTTTTTGCTCTCTGATCTTTGCCACTGCCATGAAATGTTGCTCTCTGTCAAATGTTGCTCTGCCATGGAGCCAGCAAGATATGGACTGATACCTCCAGCAACTGTAGATCTAATAAGCATGTCCTTCCCTAATTTTGAATGTCAGCTATTTGTCCCAGTGAGAGAAGAGTGTCTAAGATATCAGCTATAAAAGAAAGCCTATCAAAATCACATGAGATTTCTCATCACAAATAATGAACTCAAGAAGAGCTTGGAGTAAAGTACTTCAGGTCCTGAAAGAAAACAACTTCCAACCTAGATGGATGTACTCTGTAAAATTATATTTCAAAATTAATGGAGAAATATAGGATATTTCTACAACAAAGAACAACAGAAGAAACTCATGACCACCAAACCAACACTGCAAAGAGTATTGAAAGATTTACTAGAAAGAGATAAAAATGACCACAATTTTAAGAATAATCACATAAAGAAACACCAATAGGGCAAAAATTAAAGAGGGGGAAAAGTAGAAAATCAACAGCAGGAAAATAATGTGACAAAGATAAGCCAATATCTATCATTTAAAATCATTAATATAAATGGCCTCAATTCATCATTGAAAAGAAATAGACTGGCATAGTGAATCAATAAACAAAATCCCACAATATGCTGTATACAAAAAGCACATTTATCTCAAAAGAAAATTCATAGACTCAAAGTCAAAGGAAGGAGAACAAAACTCCATGTGACAGGAACCCAGGAAAAGCAGGGGTAGTTATTTTGTTTTCAGACAATGTGAACCTCAAATCAAGAATAATCAAAAGAAACAAAGAATGTGAAGGGGAAAATTCAAGAGGAAGAGATAACAATCACAAATATATGTGCACCAAATACAGGAGCACTCAACTAAATAAGACAAATATTGACAGACATGAAAAATCAAATAATCAATAGTGCAACTGCAATGGGGGACATTGACAACTCATTGTCACAAAGAGATCAACTAGACAAAACATCAGCAAAGACATAACACAACTACACTAAACTTGTGAAAAAATGAATTTAGTTGACCTTTATAGAATGTTTACTGAAGGCCAGCCAAATAGCTCAGCAGATTAAAGCACTTACAAGCAGGTGCAGAGGCTGGGGGTTTGAGGCCTGGGCCTGCCATACTGGCTCTACCCTTGAGGTGTGCTGAGATGGCAATTGAGATGGCGTGGTGGTGCACCCCTATAATCCCAGCTCTTGGGAGACTGTAAGCAGAAAGATCACTATGAGTCTGATCTGGTAGTGAGACCCCAAACACCATGTAGACCCTTCCCTAAAAAAAACCAGTTTCACTGAACACCAGATAACACGTTTTTCTCAACTCTGCATGGATTTTCTCTAAAATAGACCATATATTAGCCCATAGAATATGTTTAAATAGATGCATAAAAACAAATTATCCCACACATTGGAATAATTGGAAATTATTGACAAAAGAAACTGCGAAAACAATATAAATACATGAAATTTATCAACTCCTGAGCAACCAATGAATCACAGATAAAATCAAAGAATAAAATTAGCAATATCTACAATCAAGTGAAAATACAAATACAGCTTAATGGATCCTGTTAGATTTAAAGAAAGAAGGTCTCAGAGGGAATTTTATATTTTATCTTTTATGTCTTGAAAACATAATGAACTTAAATAAACAATCTTATACTGCATCTATATCTTCCAAAAAAAAAAAAAAAAAAAAAGAGTAAGTTAAGTCCAAAGCCCAAAGAAGGAAAAGAATCGTAAAGATTGGAGCAGAACTTAATGCAACTGAGACTAAGAAAACAATACAAAGAATTAATGAATGAAAAAGTTGGTTCTTTGAAAGCATAGATAACATTGATAAACCTTTAGCCAAATTTATCAAAAAAGGAAAGAAAAAACCCTCAATATTCATGCAATAAGGATTAAAAAGGTGAAATCATTACAGATCCTGTAGAAATTCAGAATATCATCTACTTTGAAGCATATACTTTGATATTCTTTACCCACACAAGATAGAAAACAGAAAGGAAATGAAGAGATTCTTTGAAACATGTGAATTACCAAAGCTTAATCATGAAGATGTAAAAATCTTGAATTTGAATGAAATTGAAAATGTAATTAATAAGTTGCAAACAAAGACAAGCCCAGGTCCTGGATTCATAGCAGAATTCTGTAAGAAATTTAGAGATGATTTAATATCAATAGTCTTCAAACAATTTAGTGATATCAAAGGGGAAGCAATTCTCCCTAACTCATTCCTAGAGGCAAGTATTACCCTGGTACTCAAACCAGAGAAAGACCCAATCAGAAAAGAAAACTAAAACTACAAACTAATCACCTAATGACTATAGGTGTAAATGTCCTCAATGAAATTTTAGCAAACAGAATACAGCAAATCATCAAGGAGATTAGGGCCAGGGAGATGGCTCAGTGGAATAAGCACTTCCCTGGCAAGTGCAAGAGCCTGAGTGCAATCCCCAGTTCCGCAAAAAAAAAAAAAAAAAAAAAAAAAAGATTATATGCCAAAACCAAGTGGGATTCATCTCAGGGATGCAGGGATGGTTCAATATATACAAATCAAGAAATGTAATACATCGTATCAACAGAGCCAAAGATAGAAAAGAACTGATCTTCTCAATAGATACAGAAAAAGCCTTGGTAAAGAGCAGCAGTCATTCATGTTAAAAACCCTACAGAAAATCAGGACAGATGGTCTTTATGTTGATTGGACAAAAGCCATCCATGACAAACCAATAGCCAACATTTTCCTAAATAGATGAAAACTAAAACCTTTTACCCTAAAAACAAGCAGAAGACATGGTTGCCCACCATCATCACTTGTATTCAATATAGTAGAGAAAAAAATAAAAGGAAGAAGGAAAAGAAAGGAACAAGTTAAATTACCATTATTCAGAGACGATATGATGTCTACATCATATCACCGAAAGTCTATGAAAATAATTCTTCATTTAATAAGCAAATTCAGTAGCATAACTGGATACAAAGCCAACACACAAAAATTGATAGTATTCCTATAAACAAATGAAAAACTTGCTGAGAGACAAATTAGGGAAATCACAGCCTTCACAGTAGCACCCAAAAATGTCAGATACTTAGGAATTAAAAGATTTATATAATGAAAATTACAGTACTCTGAAAAGAAAGATCAAAGAGAATATTAAAAAAATGGAAAGATAACAAAAAAAAATCAGTGCAAATAAAATGGAAAGACCCTAGTTAACCTCATCAAAAAGAAGAAAAAATTCAAATACAAGCAATAAAGAATGAAAAAGGTGAAATCACCACAGACTCAGTGGAAATTCAGATTATCAATAGCTACTTTGAGAATCTTTACTCTCACACAATAGAAGACACAGAAAAAATGGACAGATTCCTAGAAAGGTACAAATTATCAAAACTGAATCAATAAGATATAGCAACTCTCAATAAACCAATCACAGTCAATGAAATATGAAATGTAATAAAAAGCTACCAACAAAGAAAAGTCCAGGTCCTGATGGATTCACAGTTGAATTCTACAAGAAATTTACAGAAGATATAATCCCTATATTCCTCAGACTCTTCAATAAATTTGAAAAGGAAATAGTTCTCCCAAAATCATTCCTAAAGACAAGTATTAGAAAGATACCAAAACCAGAGAAAGACGCAACTAAATAAGAGAACTACAGGCCAATCTCCCTCATGAACATAGATGCAAGATTGATCAATAAAATCCCAGCAAACAGAATACATCAAATCATCAAGAAGATCATACACCATGACCAGGTAGGATTCACCCCAGTGATGCAAGGATGGTTCAATATTTGCAAATCAATAAATGTAATACACTATACCATTAGAGCAAAGTCTAAAAACCACACAATCATCTCAATTGATGCGGAAAATGCTTTTGACAGAATCCAACACTCTTTCATGTTCAAAGTGCTATAGAAAATTGGAAAAGAAGGTCTCTACTTCAATCTACAGAAAGTCATCTCTGACAATCCAATGGCTAACATAATTTTAAATGGGGAAAAACTGACATATTTTGCTCTCAGATCTGGAACAAGACAAGGATGTCCTCTATCACCACTCCTGTTCAATATGGTTCTGTAATCATTAGCTAGAGACATTAGACAAGAGAGAGAAATAAAAGGAATAAGAATAGGTAAAGAAGAAGTTAAATTATCACTATTTGCAGATGACGTGATACTTTACTTGGAGGACCCCAAAAATTCCACCAAGAAACTACTAGAACTGATTCCCAAACTCAGTAGCATAGCAGGATACAAAGTCAGTGCCCAAAAGTCAACAGCATTCCTCTACACAGATAACAAACACACTGAGAGGGAAAGTAGAGAAACAATGCCTTTCATGACAGGACTGCAGAAAATGAAATACCCTGGAATTCATCTAACTAAAGAAATCAAAGATATTTTCAAGGAAAATGGCAGTACTCTAAAAAAAGAGATTGTAGGGGATTTCAGAAATGGAAAGATATTCCCTGCTCCTGGACAGGAAGAACCAACATTGTGAACATGGCCATACTCCCAAAATTGCTGTACAGATCTAACGCAATCCCTATCAAACTACCACCAACATACTCCCAGACCCAGACAAATCTTTCCTAAACTTTCTTTGGAACCAGAAAAGATCTAAAATAGCAAAGGAAATCCTGGGCAACAAAGATCAGGCAAGAGGCATTACAATTGCTGACTTGAAATTATACTACAAAGCTACTGTGATAGAATCAGCACGGTACTGACAACGAAATAAACCTGAGGCTCAATGGAATACAGTAGAAGATGCAGAGGCCTCTATGAACAAACTCAGCCACTTGATCTTCGACAAAGGTACCAAACATGCTTACTGGAAGAAAGATGGCCTGTTTAACAAATGGTGTTGGAAAAACTGGCTCTCTACATGACAAAAACTAAAACTTGACTCAGGTCTATCACCATGCACTAAGCTAAAGTCAAAAAGGATTAAAGATCTAAACATTAAAACAGAAACAGTCTCCTGGAAGAGAAAGTAGGAAGAACTCTTGAAGACATAGGGATAGGCAAAGAGTTTATGACCAAATATCAAATCATATGGGTAATACTTGAAGGAATTAACAACTAGCACCTCCTCTTATTGATAAGTTTTGTATGTCAAAAGAAATTATCAACGAAGTGAAAAGATAACCCAAAAATTTCAAAAAAATCTTAATAAGCACTCAGACAAAGGTCTGCTCTCTAGAATTTATAAAGAACTAAAAAACATTAGGGCCCCAAAATTTAAAGACCCAATCCAGAAATGGGCATCTGAGATGGACATACACTTCTCAGAGGATGAAATTAAAGAAGCAAATAAATATATGAAACAATGCTCCATATCACTAGCCATCCATGAAATGCAAATTAAAACAATACTGAGATATCATCTCAGCCCAGAAAGAATAGCTATCATAAAGAAATCAACCAACAACAAATGTTGGAGAGGCTGAGGGGAAAAGGGAACCCCTCTCCACTGCTGGTGGGAATGTAGACTGGTGCAACCATTATGCAATTCAGTGTGGAGACTCCTTAAAAAAACTTCAGCTGGAAATCCCATTCTAGTCAGCTCTCCTCCTACTGGGAATTTTCCTGGAGGAATTGAAAACATCATATCATAGTGATATATGTGTACCTATGTTCCTAGCAGCACAATTTGTGATAACTAAATCTTGGAAACAATCAAGGTGTCTGTCACCTGAGGAATGGATGAAAACGATGTGGCATTTTTATATAATGGAATATTGCTCAGTGATAAAGAATGATAATCTCATTTATGCTTAAGTGGATGTCACTTGAAGATATACTCATAAGTGAAATAAACAAGACCCACATGTGTAAATATTATATAGTCTCCCTAGTGTAAGAACTCAAAAGAAGAAATACAAATAGAAAGGTATAATGCAATTAAAAGGAAAGTGAGAACTTGAGGATTGGACAGCGAGGAGAGGGCAAGGAGAAAAGCTGCGAAACATAACAGGGACAAAGTCATACAATTATATGCAGAAGATGGGTAAGGCAATGATCCTGAGAATCACCAACAGGTTTTTGAAGCTAACAGTTAGTTCATAGGATTCTCACCTGACTAACTATACATGCTGATACCTTTGAAAAAAGCAACTGCACTGAAGATGGCAATGTGTAATAGAAGGGTCATGCTTGGAATGCCTGTCATTCTGTTCTTATAAATACGTACTGCTTGTTATGACATAGCAATTATTTCCATGCTGTCTCTTAAGTAAATGTTTTTTAAAAGGGTAATAAATGAAAAAAAGACACAAGATTAAATGTCATAGGACTGTCCTGCTACAATGCTGTATATGGTTAGATTTCTAAATTTCTGTGTAAAATATGTAATTGTTTATTCATATTTTTAAAAACATTTTTATTTAAAAATTTTTTCCTCTGGGCTGGCAAGATAGCTCAGCGGTCTAGAGCGCCTCTCAGGGACCGCGGTTCGAGCCCCAGCACCACGTGCCATGCCAGCCCCTCCCCGCAGGACCGGCTGAGCTCACCCCCCACCCCCGTAAAAAAAGAATCCGTGATGTGTAGCGAGACACTGTAATAAATAAAGGAATTTAAAAAAAGATAAAAAAATAAATAAAAATTTTTTTCTCCATGTTCTATAGGGACTTAAAATTTAACATATCAGAACCTGTTCCATGTTATGTCTAAGATGTTTGATATTCAGACAGATAGTGAAGTTAAAGCCAACTACATATGTTGTAGGGTAATAATAATCTTCTATTTTTGAGCATTAATACCTTAAGTTTGCACACCAAAAATTTCAGAAAAAAAAGGGCTGCAAAGACAGCCAACATTTTGGCCCTACCCTTCCAAGGTCAGTAAAGACTCAGGACATAAGATAACCTATACTGTAACATCATGTAACTCAGTTGTGTTCCAAATTTTCAGATTAAGGAGACTATGGGGCCACAGAGGAAAGTGATCGATGATGTAGAGTGTGCCTATGGAGAGCCACATGGAGAGAAAACATTCTCTCAGGCTTTCACAGAGGACAAATTGGTCAAGCAGTGGCCGTGACTCATCCATATGGAAGACAGTGACAAAAGATCTGCAAACTGTGGCGCAGGGTTACAGGATAAACCCTGAGGATGCTTGCTGACCTTATCAGATACGAAAGTTACATTTCTTGTTTTATAGGTCTTGCTTTACCTTGGTCGTAACCATCCAACAGGAAAGTATAAAAACGAGGTATAAAAAGTAAAGCCATATTAATATGCTGACTTGTGAATGCCTCAAGTTCACTTCTGACATTGCCAGTCCTACGGATAATGCACTACTACTATGGACTACTGGTCTATATTGGATTATTTTGCTCAATTCACGCACTTACAATATTTAAATGGCAATGGAATACCTATCTCTAACAAAACTAATCAAACAAAAAAAAAGGGATACAAAGAAAGGACCATTTTGTATCCGTATATACAAAATAGGATAGATACACAGCTGCTTTCTCTTAATTGAATGAGAAGAAAATTTGTACTAATAGTGTTTGGACAGGGTCCTCTGCTGTGAACCCTCTACTACGCTATCCTCCACTAAGAAGATAACAACATGCAATGTATTAATTATTGAAACTGTCCTATTAATCAGTTTTGAAACTCTCATTTCTATTTGTTTCTCAATAAAATAAAAAATGGAAAGATATTCCTTGCTCATGGATAAGAAGAACCAATGTTGTGAAAATGGCCACCAGATTTAATGCAGTCCCCATCATAACACATTAGCATACCTCATAGATCTAGAGAAATATTCCTAAAATTCATCTGGGACTGGAAGAGACCTGGAATAGCAAAAGCAATGCTGGACAGCAAATACAAAGCAGGAAGCATCACATTCTCTAAGTGAAAATTATATTACAAAGCTAGTATGAAAAATCAGCCAGGTACTGGCAAAAAGTAGAACTCAGGATCAGTGGCACAGATTAGAAGACGCAGACAGAACTACAAACACACTCGGCCACCTTATCATAAAGAGGCCAACCATATTCACTGAGAGAAAGATAACCTGTTTAATAAATTTGCTGGGAAAACTGGCTTTCCATACGCTGAAGGCTAAAATTAGACTAATTTCTCTCACAATGCACTAAATTGAAGTAAAAATGACCACAGATCTAAATAGTTAAACAGAAATACTGAAACTCCTGGAAAAAAAAGTTGTTAGAAATCTTGAAGACATATGGCACTAAGAGAGTTCTCAAGCAAAAAATAAACTTCATGGGAAATGAAAACAATGAAAACTGTGATTGTGTATTATTAAAATGTTTTTTTTTTTACATCAAAAGAAATCACCGAGTGTAAAAAGAAAACACAAATTGTGAAAATTTTTATCCCACTCTACCTTAAACAAAGGACTTTTATCCAAAACATATAAAGAATTAAAAAAATCAAAGCCCCTAAAATTCAAAGACCCAACCCCAAAACTGGTATCTGAGATTAACATACACTTCTCATAGTAAGAAATAGAAATGGCAAATAAAATAGGAAAAATGTTCAGCATCACGGGTCATTTGATAAATGTAAATAAAAACAACACTGAGATTCCATCTCACTCCCAAAAGAATGGCTGTCATCAAGAAGTCAACTGATAAATGCTGGAGAGACTGTGAGAAAAAAGAAACACTTTTTCACTGTTGATGGGAGTGCAGACTTATATAACTACTGTGGGAATCACTGCAAAGATCCCTCAAAAATGTGGGATTAGCCATCCCATTTGACCCAGCAATTCCCCTTGTAGGTATTTTCCCAGAAGAATTAAAAACATTGTACAGCAGCGACATACAAGCATTCATATTTATAGTAGTACAATTTGTCTTAGCTAAATCTTGGAAACAACTCAAATGTCCATTATCTGAGAAATGGAGTTTTAAAACATAATGGAATATTACTGAACTATAAGGAAAAATAAACTCTAGGCTTTTATAGGTAAATGGATGCAATCCAAGATCATACTCATAAGTGAAATAATTGGACTTTAATGGTTAAACATCACATTTACTCTCTAGTGTAAAAAACTGAAAGAGTAAATGAGAAACAAAGGATACAACAGGTATTGTGGAAGGGAAAGAAACTGCTGTAAGAGGGATGGGAGAAAGGAGAAAAGAGGAAAAGAAGTACAGTAGCTAAGATAATTTTACTCCTAATTTTTATTAGTTCATTGAAAGAAACAGTGTTTATGTGTTTTCATCAATCTTGCTATGCCTGCATCTGGTTATCTGAGCAACTACTTTGAAGATGAAAATATGAAATATAATAACCGTTGTTAATTTCCTACCACCTTGTGTTGACATTCTGTATCTTTTTCTTTAAAATAAAAAGAGAAAGAAATGAAAGATATGGCAGTGAAGATGTTATTATTTGCTGCTAATATGATCCCCTATCTAGAAGAGTCCCAGTATTACACCAAAAGACTCCTAGAACTAATTAAAGTGCTCACCAGTATAAAAAGTCAATAGTCCAAAATCAATAACATGCCTTTATACTAATAGCAAACTCATAGAGAAGCAAATTAGGGAAACAAATTAGGGAAATAATACCCTTCACAAGAATGTCAAGAAAAATGCAATTCTTAGGAATTGAGTATTATTAATTTTTAAATTACTTTAGTATACCTAACAAAGGAGATAAAAGACCTCCACACTAAAAACTATAGTACTCTGAAAAAGAAGATTTATGAGGTTACCAGAAAGTGGAAAGATAGCTTCTGCCCCTGATAGGTATAACCAATAATCAAAATGACCATACTTCCAAAACTATTTTACAGATTTAATGCAAATCTAATCAAAATACCAATAACCTTCCTTACAGAATAGGAGAAAAGAATCCTAAAATTTGTGTGGAGCCAGAAGAGATCTAGAACAGCAAAAGCAATTCTAGGCAACAAGGACAAGGCACGGTGCATCACATTTTGAGACTTTAAGTTATACCACAAAGCTACAGTAATAAAAACAGCATGGTATTGACAAACGAAGCAAGCAAATGAAAAAACAAATTTATGGACTAAAGGAACAAAAGATAGAAAAGCAACTTGAGGTTTAGTCAGCTATGTTATCTCTGATACAGTGGTCAAGTCATTTTGTTAGACAAATTTTGCTTGGAAACCTGGATATCCACATGCTTTAGCTTAAAGCTAGACCCACATCTCTCATCATGCATTAGACTACAATAAAAATGTATGAAAGATCTACACATCAGAACAGAAACACGTAATCTTAAGAAAAAATGAGTAAAACTCTTGAAAACATAGGTGTATGCAAAGACATTTTGAGTAAAATACCATTTGCATAGGAAATAACACCAAGAATCAACAAATGGGATTACAGGATTATATCAGATTAGGGCTTCTGTGCAACAAAAGAAACCCAGAGTGAAAAGTCAACCTATAGAATTCAAAAACTTTTCCAGCTTCTCAGACAAAGACTAACATCTGGAATATATAAAGACCTCTAAAGAAAAAGAAAAAAGCCCCTATGAACCCTCCCCCTGCCCCAAATTTAAATATCCAATAAAAAATCAGCACCTGAAATGAACAGATACTTCTCAGCAAAGAAATACAACTGCCCAAATAAAACATGAAAAACAGTTCAAAACCATGGACCAGGCTGGAGAGATAGCTCAGTAGAATAAGCACTTGCCTGGCAAGCGCAAGGTCTTGAGTTCAATCCCCGGTACTGCAAAATAAAAAATAAATAAAAAAATATTACAACCATGGACCATTTGAGACATGTGAACTAAAACAATGCAGAGAGCCAAAAGGAATGGCTGCCATCAAGAAATCAACCAATAACCAAGTGGATGAGGCTGTAGAGAGAAAAGAGGACGCCTCTCTTCATTGTTCATGGGAGTGGAAACTGACGCAATCACTGTGGAAATCAGTTTCACAGAGAGCTAAAAATAGAAATTCCAGTTGACCCAACCATTCTCCTTCTAGGCATCCTCCTCAGAAAGTTGAAGACATCACGCCCTAGGGAGGTATGCATACCCATGTTCATTGCAGCACAATTCATAATAGGCCAATTTTGGAAACAGCCTGTGTGTTCATCAACAGATAAACAGGTATAGAAAACATAGCATTTATACGCAGTGGAGTAATCCTCTTTCATAAAGAATGATAAACTTAAGACATTTGAACAAAAATGAATACACCTTGAGGCCATAACTTCCAGAAAAGTAGCTCAGATATACAAGCTTAAATATGACATAGCTTCATATATATATATATATATATATATATATATATATATATATATATATATAATAAAAAGAGGGAAAATTATTGTAATCAAGGAGAGAAAATATATCCAAAAGTGTAACTTGATTTAGTATAATTGTCTTACATGTTTTACATGTCCTTTGGCCTACTTTGGTTTTCAGTCTATATATACAAGACCCTATAAGATAAATGAATCTGATGCCAAAAAAATCAAAAGGAAGTGGAAGGAAAGGAAAAATAATTTAATATACTGTACCAATTATACATATATGTACCAATACCCTACAGTGAATGTAGTCTTCATGTATTAAAACATGTACTAATGAAAGTAAAAAAAAAATGCTATTGGCATTTGCATGTTGATTTTTATACATTGTAGCTTTTTTAGTGAAATCTTTGTGGCTTTCTACATATAGGACGACATCATTTCCAGATAGAATAGTTTTCCTTTCATTTTATCAGACAATGCCATTTATTGATTGATTGATTGATTGATTGATTGATTCAGTTCTTTATTTATTCTGATTGCTCTACTAGGAGTCAGTATTCTGTTCAGTAGAAGTGGAAAGGGCCAGCACCCTTGCTTGAGACAGGTCTCTGCAAAAACCTTCAGTTTTTCCTCCACTAACTAAACATTAGATAAGAGTTTTAGTAACTGGAAGTTTTATGGTGAGAAACTTTCTCTTTCTGCTTGAATAATTGACAGTATTTATTTTAAAAGGTTGGATTTTGTTGAATGCCTTTTTCTGTGTGAGTTAAGAAGAGCACGCAGTCTTTAGTTTTCATTCTGATAGCATGGTGCATCACATGGGCTCATTTGGTGATGTGAAGCCAGCTTTGCCTGCCAGAGGTAAACATGACTTTGTTACGGAGTTTAATTTTTGATGTGTTTTTAAATTAAGTTTGATAATATTTTATTGAAGAATTTTATTTATTTATTTGTATATTTTTTTTGTGGTACCCAGGGATTGAACTCAGGACTCTGCACTTGCCAGTCAAGTGCTTATTCTACTGAGCTATATCCCTGGCCCTTTATTGAAGAATTTTGAATTACTATTTATTAGAAAAATTGTACTGCAGCTTTTCGAATATGACTGTATCTGGTTTAAGTATCAAAGTTATGCTGGTCTTCAAATGTGTTTGTAAGTGTCCCCTCTACCTCTGTTTTTCATAGGAGTTCAGGAAGTATTATTAATTTTTCTTTTAAAGTTGGGTAGAATTGACGTGTTTTCTGTATTTTTCTCTGTTCAGAGTTTTGATTACTTTTATCTCTTCAATTTGACATTGTTCTTTAAGATATAGATTTCTTCTTATTTGGTCTTTGTAGGTCTTATTTGTCTAAGAGCTTATCTATCTACTCTAGGTTATCTGATTTGTTGGCACATGGTTTTTCATCATGGTCCCCTGTGGTACTTTTTATTTTTGAAGTGTTGGCAGTTTATTTTATTTTTTCTTTTTCTAGTTTTTCCTGTTTCCCAAAGTAGATAAAGATTTGTTGACTTTTGGCCATGGACTAGCTGAGCAGTCTAAGTGCCTGCCTATCCAAGGGCAAGGACCCGGGTTCGATCCCTGGTACCACATGCAGTGCTGGTCCCACTCTGGGTGTGCAGAGCTTGTCACAAGACTGTAGTCCCAGCACTGGGAAGGCTGAAACAGGAGGATCACTATAATATGAACTGTGTAGTGGGACCCTCTACCAAATACATAAAATTAAAAAAAAAGATTTGTTGATGTTATTTTTTATTTATTTATTTATTTATTTTGTCTTTTTTTTTTTTTTTTTTTTTTGAGACAGGGTCTCACTATGCAGTTCAGGCTGGCCTTAAGCTCACTTTGTAGCTCAGGCTGGTCTCGAACTCACAACGATCCTCCTGCCTCAGCCTCCCGAGTACTGGGATTACAGGCATGTGCCACCACGCCCGGCAATGTTATTTTTTAAAAAACTAAATTTTCAGTGCTGGTGCCAAGTCTCACTATCTGAAAACTTAGGAGGATGATGGGTAACTGCTGGGTTCTGGGTAGCTGCACCCAAGGTTACCAGTATGCAGGTGCAAGAGTTGTTCTGGGCCCAGTCTTACCATGTGAGAATTTAAGAGGACACTGGGCAGCTGGAGGGTCTTGCTGAGGTATTCCTGTGTCCACCACCTGCACAGAAGCTTTGTTGAGCATTGGCCAGTCACATCCACCAGTAATGAGTCTTAGTGAGACCTATCCTGTCCCCCCCCCCCCATTGCAGGAGCTTTACTGACCCATGCCTATTGCTGCTGCATTATTGCTAACTCCAGGTGATCACTGGGAGCTTCAAAAGTGCCAAAATGAAGGACCAAAAGAGAACCTCAACTCTCCTTGCCACTCACAACAAGTCCAAGAAAGAAGGACGTGGAAGTCAAACACTTGAAATTTCTAAAATGACATCAACTGAAGTAAAGAAACAAGTCCATCAGTCTATAGAAAAAAATAAGATCAGAAACAATCTCTTAGATCAAAAAAAGAAATGACAACAATTGTGACAGAATTGCTAAATACAGCTAAAGAAGACATAGATAAAAATAAGAGGATAATAAAAAATAATGGAAATATTGAACAAACAGTATATGAAAGAAGTAGAATGCATGAAACAGTTGCAAACAGATATCCAGGAAATTAAGAATTGCACCGAAAGCTGGCAAGACCACTTGGACAAAGCTGAAGATGGACTTTCAGACCTCAAGGACAGCAGTGGAGTTAATGGATGTAACAGGAAAATTCTCTTAAAACTAACAAGATACCAGAAAAAAAAATCATAGTTCAGCAGCTTCAAGATGATATAAAATCCTTAATATGATGATGATGATAAGAGTGGGGGTAACTATTCTGCTTGCTAACATGTCAACTTCAAACCGAGTAAAGAAGGTCACTGCATACATTTGTTAAGGGAAAACCACAAGAGAAAGAGATATCAATCATAAATATATATGCACCCAATGTAGGAGCACCAACTATATAACAAAATTTAAACAGACATGAAAAAATCAAATGATCGATAATACAATTGTAAAAGGGGATTTTAAAATGCCACTGTGACAAAGATCGATCTATTGATCTTGATCTATCGGTCAAGTAGGCAAGAAATAAGCAAACAAGTAACAGAACTAACCCAAATGTGAAGAAATGCGTGCAGCAGACCTTTCCAGAGTGGGCTACCAGCAACATCAGAATGCACATTCTTCTTAGCTGTGCATGGGCTATTCTTCAAAATAGACCATCTATTAGCACATAGAGCATGCTTAGGAAAAAGCAAAGGAATTGAAATTATCCCATGCATTTCTGTGTGATCATAGGGCTACGAAACTGAAAACTGTTGACAAGAGAAGCCACAAAAACATCATAAACACATGGAAAATAAATAACAATCTCCTGAGCAACTAGTGGATCACAGATGAAAATGAAGAAAAAAATTAAACAATATTTATAAGCAAATGAAAATGCAGGTAGAACTTACTGGAACCTGTGGGACACAATGAAAGCTGTCTTAAGGAAATTTATAGTGGTAATTTCTCACATCAGGAAAACAGAATAAGCCCAAATTAAATGAACTTATGCTGCATCTGCAGCTCCTAGAAAATGAAAAGCAAATCAAGCCCAACGTCCAAAGAAAACAGAAAATCAGAAAGATGAGAGCAAAAATTAATGCAATCAGCATGATGAAAACAATACATATAATAAATGAATCAAACAGTTGGTTCTTTGAAAGGATAAATAAAATTGATAATGCCCTAGCCAACTTTATAAAAAATGTAAAGAAAAAAGTACCTCAAATTTATACAATAAAAAGTGAAGAGGGTGAAATCTCTACAGACCCTAGAAGAATTTACAAGATCATCAATACCTACTTTTAAATCTTCACTCTCAAAATATGGAAAACACAGAGGAAATGGATGGATTCCCAGATACATATGAATTGCCAAAGCTGAGTCAAGAAGATATACAAACTGAATAACCATATACAGAAAATGAAATTGAAAATGTAATAAAAAACCTACCAACAAAGAAAAGCCCAAGTCCTGATAGAGTCACAACTCAATTCTACAAGAAATTTAGAGAAGACTTAAAGTGAACTTACTCAAATTCTTCCATGAAATTGAAAGGGAAGCAACTCTCCCAAACTCATTCAGGGAGGCAAACATTATTGTAGTACTAAAAACAGAGAAAGACCCAATTTAAAAAGAAAACTACAGGACAATCTCCCTAAAGAATATTGATTCAAGGGGCCAGGGAGATGGATCAGTGGAATAAGCACTTCCCTGGCAAGTGCAAGGGCCTGAGTTCAATCCCCAGTTCTGCAAAAAATAAAAAAAAATAAAAAAAAAAGAATATAGATTCAAAAATCCTCAGTGATATACTAGCAAACAGAGCACACCAAACCAAGAAAGTTTATACCATGACCAAGAGGGATCCATCCCAGAAATTCAACAATGGTTCAGTATATGCAAACCCATAAATGTAATGCACCACATCAACAGAGCCAGACCGAAACCACATGATCAATTCAATAGATTCAAAAAATTCTTTGATAAAGTGCAGCATTCACTGATGATGAAAAGCCTACAGAAAATCAGAATAAATGGTCTATATTTCAATCCTGTAGAAGCCATCAATGAGAAACCCAAACCAACATCAATTTTGTCCATAAATGGACAAAAATTGAAAGTCTTCATGTTTTAAACTTTATTTTATTTAAATGTATTTGGTTGTTACAGGGTCTCACTACAGAGCTCGGACTCATGGTGATCCTCTTGCTTTCCACCTCCCCAGTGCTGAGATTACAGGAGTGTACCACTATTGTGCCACTGCACCCAGACTCTGGCTGGCTCTTCCTGCCCTGGGGCTGGGGTTGGTGCAGCAAGTGGTGCTGGGGATCGAACTGTGGTCCCTGTGCTTGCTTAAGCTTACCTAAGCAGGCGCTTTAGTCCGCTGAGTTATCTCGCCAGTCTCCAAAGCCTTCACTTTGAAATGAGGAAGTAGACAAGGATGTCTACTGTCACCACTCTTGCTAGTGAAGTTTGGAAACATTAGCTAACGCAATTAGACAAGCAAGAGAAACAAATGGGATAAAGATTGGAAAGGAAGAATTAAAATTATTATTATTTGCAGATGACATGGTACGCTGCATAGAGGATAGCAAAAAGTCCACCAAGAGACTTGTAGATTTAACAACCAAATTCAGTAGTGTAGCAGGGTATAAAAATACTTAAACATCAGTATAACACAAACAATATACACAATATACACAAAACAATGTACACAAATAATGAATGCACTGAGAGAAAAATGAGGGAAACTACACCTTTCACAACAACTTCTAAGAAAAAGAAATCCTTAAGAATCAATCTCATACAGGAAGCAAAATATTTGTACACTCAAAATTATAGTACTCTGAGTACAGAGACTGAAGAGTATTTCAGAAAATGGGAAGATATTCCTTGCTCCTGTATGGGAAGAAACAACATTGTGAAAATGGCCATTCTCCCAAAATTGTCATACAGGTTGAGTGTAGTCCCAATTATTATACTATGAATATGTCTTACAGATCTAGGGAAAACATTCCTAAAATTGATCAGGAATGAGAACAGACTCAGAGCCTGGAGCCAGGCGATGCAGCCAAGTTGACACAATGTATTGACCACTACACCCTGTACGATTTTTTCGATGAGGCACCGTTTCTCTTTGCAGAACACTCTAGTTAAGAATTTTGCTTCTATGTTCATTATGGAGATGGGCCTATAGTTTTCTTTTTTAGTTGATTATTAACCAAGTTTTGGATCAGGGTGACACTGGCTTCCGTAAATGAATTTTGAGCACTACATCCCTTTCAATTTCTTTGAAGAAGAGCTTGAGGGGTATTGGTGAAATAACATCCCTAAAGGTTTTGCTGAATTTAGCAGTGATTTCAGCAGGTCCTGGGCTCTTTTTAGTTGTTAGATCTTTATTAATGTACATTTTTATTGTGTTTAACTGGGTAGCTTAGCATATTTATGTCTTCTTGTTTTAGCTGTGGTAATCTGTATGCATCTAGGAATGTGTCCATATCATCAAAATTTGCTAATTGTTGGGATATATTTTTGCCAAGAGGTTACTGTCTTCTGGATTTCAATGATGTCTACTTTTCCATTTCTAATTGCTTAGATGTGAGTCTCTTCCCAGTTTCTTTTAGCAAGTCTGACTAAGGGCTTATAGATCCTATTTATTCTTTCAAAGAACCAGTTCTTTAATTGGTTGACTTTGTTATACTGTCTTTTAGGTCTCAATTTCATTGATTGCTAGTCTTATCTTTATATCTATCCTTAATTTCAGTGTTGGCTTGGATTATTATTGTTGTTTATGAAGTGTCTTAAAGTTTTTTTTTTTTTTTTTTTTTTTTTTTTTTTTTTTTTACAGGACCAGCCCGATAGCTCATCAGATTAACAAGCCTGCTTAGGCAGATGCAGGGGCCAGGGGTTCAGTCCCCTCCCTAACATTCGGCCCCACCCCATCTTCATGCTGAGATGGTGAATGAGACTTGGTGTGGTGGCATGCGCCTGTAATCCCAGTTAGGGAGGCTGAAAAAGCACAGGAGGGTCACTAGGAGTCCAGTGTATGTAGTGACTCTGTAGACCCTGCACTACATACATAGAAAAAAAATTTTTCATAAGGTCATTTATTGGGGCTAGTTTGATTTTCCAAATGTGAATGTTGATATGATCAACTTCTTAAAATTGTTTCCACAGGTTTTGGTGAGTTACTCAATCATTGTCATTCAAAATTAGTAGTATTAGATAAAAGTAACAAAAAAAAACCCTAGAATAAGGATAATAACAGAGAATAGAGGTTAAACTAGAGGAAAATAAAATAAAAAATGCTCAGGAAACATATTGAAAGAGAGACAGCAAGAAGAGGAATGTAGAAAAAGGACTAGTCAAACAAATAAAAGTTACATTTTAAACAGGGAGAACAAGAAAATGGTATAATTCCAAACTCTAGAAACAGTGTAAAATAACAACAACAACCACAGCAATAACAAAATACCAAAAGAGGAGAAAAGAAAAAGGTACATTAAATAAAAGGAGAACAGAAGAATATCCTATTTGCAGAAGAGTGTTTTCTTCTAAAGCCTGTAGTTTTTAATCTGATGACACACATTTCTTTTCGACTTTCTTTTTAGGCTGAGCATTTGTGTGGAGATTTCTCTGGTCAGTGTATCGAGTGTCTGGAAATCAGTGTGTGTGGCAAATATCCAGTCCGTCACACTAGCCTAGGAATGTGTGGAGCATTGAAGTTTGAGGCTCCTGGCATACAGTCTTGCTGGCTCGGGCGAATACATGGTACCTGGTATATATTTCAGCTCCACACACCAGGGGGAGCCTTGTGTTGCCTTAGGGCACCTAGCAGAGACCCTACTGCTGCCAGGAGTGAAATGGGAGAGATTCTCGAAGACCCAGTGAGGGCAAAGTGTACTGGATGGTGTCTCATGGGCTTCAGAGCATCAGGCAAAATAGGCAGACTCCTAACTCTTGCTCCCAACAGGCAAAAACTCATATCTTGGCTACTTTTCTCTTACCTGTTACTCAAAATACCCATTACTCAAAATTAGGAGAGAAAAGGTTTATTTTGCTCATAGTTGGTGGAAGTTTCAGTCCATGCTTGGCTGGCTTTGAAGCAGAGTGGCACATGGCAGAGGGCGATAGTTCACAGAAGCAGAAAACAGCCAAGTCACAAGAACAAAAAAGGGAGGAGGAGCCAAGAGCAAGCCTCTTTCCCTCCCTTGTACTGTATGTAGGCTCTGTGCCCCAGGGCTGGTGTAGCACTCACTCCCATAATCCCAGCTTTAGACCATGAGTCAATCATAAATTCCAGAAGCCCACTACATCACCACATGAGGCTTTTGGGGTACTTCTAGGCATAAATGGTAACACTCTGACCCTGGACCACCAAAGACTCATTCATTCATTTTGCAAAAGACATTTTAGTTCATCTTAAGAGTTGCCAAAGTCCTAACAGTTTCAGCATTGCTTTAAAGTCCAAGTCACAAGTCTCCTCCAAGATGTAGGGCAAAGTCTTAGTTGTGAACCTCTGTACAAATGAAAAGTTAACCACTTCCAACCTTCAAGGGCACAAGATAAACATTTCCATTCCAAAAGTTTACTAACAGTGGAATGCAAAGCATTAAGATCAAGGCAAGTCCAAAATCCAGCAGGGCAAACACTAAGTCCTGTAGCTCCTTGCTCAATATCTGAGCCAATCTATGGCAAATTGTGAGCTCCAAGCAGCTCCACCTCTATGGCACTTCTGCTGTTGTGGATCCTATGGTTTTTCTCTTGGGCCTGCTTTGCTCCTTTTCTCTAGCTTTCCTTATATGATCCATATTCCTGGCTTCTGTAAACGTCTGGGGTCTCTACTGTACCTTTGAGCTCACTGTCAAAGCTTCTTTTACACACTGCACTCGCAGGAGCACTCTGCCTGACCTCTAAGGCCTTTTAGTATCTAGGTGGAAGCCTCTTTAATGTCAGAATTCTTGCATACTTCATGCACCTAAAATCAATGCCATGTGTATGATGCCAAGGTTCATTGCCATCTGGAGCAGTGACCAGGCTTCCTGCCCTTTTGGTTGTAGAGGTTGCCCAGATTGCTGTACGTTGCTGGTACTTTTTTTTTTTTTTTTGGCTGAACTGGGGATTGAACTCAGGCCCTTGAGCTTGCCAGTGAAGTGCTTTTTCCACTGAGCCATCTCCCCGGCCATTGCTGTACACTCTGAACCTGATTCTGAGGAATAAATTCTCTATTCTGTCACCTTCTAGAATAGAGTAGTCTTTCTCTTTCTTTACAAATCAGTGTCTTTCACTTTTGCTGTTTTGAGGATGCAAAAGTTAGAGATTTATTACTTCTTTTGATGCTCTCAGGCCATCTTCTTTATTCTCTTATTCTTTCTCAGCAATAGAGATCTCCCCTCCTCTATCTTTGCAGTCCTTACCTTAACTGGGGCTTCTTTTCTGGCCAAACTGACATTATAAACCACCCTGATTGATTCTCAACATAAATTTGGTAAAAAGCCCCCAACAATAGCCATGCCACTACCTCAACATTCAATTGCCAGGTGAAACTGGTCAAGCAATGGCCATGACTCACCCACATGGCTGACAGTGACAAAGGATCTACAAACTGCAGTTTCAGGATAAATCCTGAGGGGATCTGACTGACTTTGTCAGATACAGAAATTACATTTCTTGTTATATAGGTCTTGCTTTATCTTGGTCTTAACCAGCTAGCAAAAAGTGCAAAAATGAGATATAAAAAGAAAAGCCAGACATTATGAAAACAGTTTGCAATATATTAATTTATCGAATCTGTCTTGTTAAGGTGTCTTGAAACTGTCTGATTGATATTTGTACTTCAATAAAAAAAAAAAAAAAAGTAAAGCCAGGGGCCTGGGAAATGACTCAGTGGAATAAGCATTTCCCTGGCAAGAGCAAGAGCCTGAGTTCAATCCCTAGCTCCACAAAAAAAAGTAAAGTCATATTAATATTGTAAAAAGCTTAAGTCAACAACTTCTGAAATTGCCAGCCCTATGGATAGCCCACTACTATTGTGGACTGTGGGACTATATTGGATGATTTTGCTGAATTCATGCACCTACAATATTTAAATGGCAATGGAATGCATATCTCTGACAAAACTAAACAAAAAAAGGGAATATAAATGAAGGACCATTTTGTATCAGTATATACAAAATAGGATAGATATTCAGGTACTTCCTCTTAATTCAATGAGAAGAAAGATTTATACCAATCGTGTTTGGACAGGATATCATGTCTGCATCTTGTACTATGAATAACTACTATGAAGACAACAATATGCCATATATTAGTTATTTTTTACTGTCCTACTAACCTGTTTTGAAACTATCTCTTTGCTATTTGTTTCTCAATAACATTAATATAAAAAAACATTCAGTTACAAGATGAATCAGTTCACCACCCTTAATCTTCTCAAACAAGGTGTATGGATGGGAAAAGGCAGAAAAACTTTGTGCCATCCATAACACTAATTCCTAGCAGAAATCCCCTGATCTTTACCAGCAGGTTTTCCATTGGCCTTCTGATCCTTTGAGTTCTGTTCAGAATCTTCTATAGAGAATAACCTAAGGTGTTCCAGCTGTGTTTTTCCAGGTGGCATCTGCAAACCTTTGCAAACTCTTCCCACAATCGATTCCCAAGAACTCTTGAACCACATGGCCATGTATGGTCATAGCAACAACCCCACTTCTCAGGTACTGAATTGTCACTTGGTTACTTATCTCTCATTGCTGAGACAAAAACACCCAATTAGGGGAGAAAAGATTTATTTTGCTTACAGTTGGTGGAATTTCCAGTCCATACTTGGCTGGCTCCAAGGCAGAGTGGCACATGGCAGAGGGCAATAGTTCACAACAGCAGGAAACAGCAGAAGCAACAAGAACAAAAAAGGGAGGAGGAGCCAAGAGCAAGCCTCTTTCCCTCCCTTACACTGTATGCAGGCTCTGTGCCCCAGGGCTGGTGTAGCGCTCACTCCCATAATCCCAGCATGGGACCGTGAGTCAGTCATAAAGTCTAGAAACCCAGTTGGAAAAATGCAGGATGAAATCTCCAGTGCGTCAAGACTGGAGACAGTATGCTTCGTGCGAAAGTGAGGATGTCATGGTCCAAGCATATCTGGACTTGTGTGATTTGTGGTCCCTGTCAAGATAGGCTTCCCAAAACCGGTGCTGGGTGTCAGCCAGTCTCTGGCAGGCACACGGTGGGATTAGGGCAGTGAGACCGAGGTGCAGACTCAGGTGAGCCTTAAGTGCCAAGTGCCATCTCACACCAGATTTATGATATCTCTGTGT